>JAYKAV010003375.1:217120-254795 GCA_035582835.1 Phoebastria nigripes | reverse complement strand
AAAAAAAACAAAAAACCAAACAAACCACACACAAACAAAAAAACCCCACCACAAAAAAACTCCACAAACCCCACCCCCTCCCCCAACAGTTATAACTCAAATCTTACTTTTGTTGCTACTTAACAGCAAAGTCAACCAATATGATACATATTTTTTTTCCTATTTGAAACATTTATCTGTCACTAGAACTATGCTCAACTAATCAATGCAGAAGCAACATTATAAATGGGCATGTTTAGAAGTTCCATAACATATGTGTTTTTGTGTACACAGTTGTGATTTATCTTTAAAATTTTACTGCTAAATTAGAAAAAAAACTAGCAGTGATGAATATGCAGTCTCTATCAGCAGTGCAGCTTGCAAAACAGTGGAAAGTCATCTGTAATAATGTAGGAAGGTTTTGATGAATAATTTCTCATGTTTTTTTTTCCAACACTGAAAGAGTGTTATTGCCAATGTATATAATTTGACACCTTGTGGAAATCTTTTTCAACAGTCATAGCTCTTAAGCTGCACTTCCAATTTTAAAATGTTTTCATCAAGTAAGAACAATTTATTCTGCCATATTGTTCCTGCTTTCTAAACCATAGGAGCTATAAAACATACCTTGAAATAGTAAATGAGAAACAATTATCTAGGAAAACAGTAAAAAGCTAGTGATACAGTAGGACATAAACCTCAATATCATTACCAAGAATTTTGGAAAGTTCAGTACATATGAAAAATACTTTATATGCCTCTTGCACATTAAAAAAAATAACCTGTGGCTGATATTTCAGAACGTTTTCGACCAAATGACATCTCTCATGCACTGTGTCAAGAAAATAAAAGTTTCCCAACCCATGTACTGCAGCAGCTCAAAAGTTGATGTACAATATAGACCTTCCCTAATCATAGCTTCTAAGTACTGAACACTTCAGCAAGGGAGTTCAAATACTTATTAACCTTTCAAATAAACAGTGTGAATATAGCCACTTCTTACAATTCATCTATCTTCAGCCTATTAACTTGCCCTTAAATGTATCTAACACACCTCCCTGAACAAGACAGCACACTTGTACTGTACTTTAGACAGGGTACAGAAACTTTAAAACACGGATATAATAAAATCTTGACCTATGTGTTATTAGTGCATTATAATTACATCCTGTGTATATTTTTTTTTCAGCATATGTTGTCTAACATTAAGAAATGCAGTATCAGTTTTGCTTTCCGCCCCTGATGTGGGAAGTGCTGTCAGCCTCACTCTCTACCTGTTTATTGCACTAAGATGGAAAAAATTGCATGAATAGAGAGTTGAGAATTACCAACTGCACTTCTGTCAACCACCCTTCAGTTTGGGAACACTGAACTGAACTCAGTAAGGGCATGCAGGCATCCAAATATGAAAGAACATATGTGTTTTGCATTACGTTCATTGGATGCTGTTCCCAAAGAACACCACATAAAGGTAGCATGCTTATCCTTATTGGTGTAATTTCAAAAGGCCTAGAAACCTTATTTGCTCTTCTGTGGTGGTAGGCTGGTATCTCTTCCCACTGATGTTAAGTGTTTCCAGCTGCTTCAATAGAACTAGGATTTTCCTAAGAATAAAGGGCTGAGGTGACCATACCTCTTCAATAAATTAATTTAATTAAGCAGTCAAGCACATGGACTTCTGTATCTTTGGCCTCCCCTAACATACAGGCTATGCATTGTACGCACATGTACATGTTTCTTATAAATTCTTCATGGTGAAAAACAGATTTAAATGAAGAAATAGGTTTGCTGCATGGCCCACAGTATTTAAATAAATTTAAAAATGGATTAGCATAGGATATTACCTCATTATTGCTCAAGTTAACTCTTAAAGTAGGTTAAAGTTTTTGAAAATTTTATATATAACTTCAAAGGTTGGTTTATTACAGTATTCGTGAACTTTATTTCTGTGGTTGCTTAATGGAGTGTTGAACTGAACACATACAAAAAAAATCCCCATAATACAGTTCAACAGAGAGACAACATATTATGCCTTCATTAATGTATGGTGCTACAGCACAAAGCATACCAAACTCAGAAAGCTATAGGTTAGTCTATTCCCCTTTAAGCATGCATTTGCAAAACATCCATTGACTCTTTAAGAGAAATTAAGAAAAAAAACCACGTAAGAGCTGTGCTACTTATTTTTAGCGCAAGAAAGAGCCACCTCACTTTGTTACATTAAGATTTTGATTTGAAAAGTCTAAAAAACCAAAGCTACTTAAATTAACTTTGTGCATATTCTTAAAATTGCTCCTTACTAAAAGTTTCTGCATCACGTGTGCACTGCAGTTTTATTTTATTGTCATGGCCTGATTTTCAAAAAACAGCCCAAGCCCCACACAGTTACAGGACATAGGAGCTGCTGGCGTTCAGCATCTTTGAAAGTCAGGAGCCAGTTTAAGTGATTGTGCGGAATAGGACATTTCCCTTGCCGTATAAGCCAAGTATTCATTTATGCCCAATAATAAGACCACAGAAGTTTCATCAAATCAAACAAAATAAACTTTTACAAGTCAAAAAGGATTTCAAGGATAACACCAATCGACCAGGCCTGAGTTTCACAGCTAAAAGGGCAATACTGTCCATTTTCATTGGTCAGTTCTGGAAGGCCTTTCCAGGATGATCTGATAAAAGAAAAAACAAATAAGTATTGTTGTTAGATTATACACTGAAATTAAAAGAACATTTCATTTTAAAACCTTTTAGAAGATTATCTCAGTAGGAAATGAAAACCATGACTAAAGGCCTGTTGTCTTACAGGCATAGTGTGTTCTTTAGCAACTGAGATCTAATTAAATTTTTTTTCCCTGCAGTTGGGAATTGTAGTTTTTTGTGGGGGTGCCTCTCCTTCAAAGTAGACTCTCTGCTACTAATAATATCTGAACTTACACTACTGGCATGTTTCTCATTCAGGTAGTTTTGCAGTTGGAAGAATACGAATGACCTTTGAGATAACTGAACGGTGTTCAAACTACCTTTGAAACTGGATTATGGTGCTAAAAAGTGGTAACGGCTGGAAGATCGCATGACTACATAAGCCTTTTTTCCTTCCATAGGAATAAAAAAAMCCACAAACTAACGTACTTACAGAAATACTCATAAGTTGAGCCTGTCACCACATTAATAATTCTGTACACAAATGAAATACCAAAACAGAGTAAAAGTACACTACTTAAGTTGTAAGGCAGGAGGAGGGGGGGGGGGGCAAGAGAAGAAGGAGCTCGTTAGGTTTGGCGGGGGGGGGGGGAAGAATGTTACCAAACTGCAAGTTATTTGGTAATATTACCAAACAAGACACTGGGACAAGATACTATGTAAGGCAAAAAGTTGCTTAACAAATCCCTTTCCTTCCTCATGTGGTCAGACAAACCCTTCTGTCRGGACCAGTCCTGCTGAGTTACTCTTATGGGTACAAATAAATGCATATTTGAAGTACTGCAGAACAGATTATATGGAAGAGATATTAAGGGCAAGATCTTTGTTTTGTTTGTTTGTTTTCATTTGTCTCAAATTCTTAAGAACTAAAAATAGACAGAAAAAAGGGGAAAAATAGTGTGGGTTTGGTTTTTAAGAGGGAGAACTCAAAATGCAAAGGAACATTTAAGGGCCATAAGCAAGTTCCTCTGCCTTCTTAGAATATCAAGGTTATTAAGATTCTGAAACACTGTTGTACTAATTTCCTCATTTATAACACAAGAAATCCTAACAATATTTTGCATCAGCTCTTCTGCTGCAATTTTAATCTGTCACTACTAGCCCTTCAACTGTTTTGTTTTGCAGGTTGTTTTGAAATATTTTGATTTTTTAAACAACAACTCACCAACGTTTTTTCTGAAATTCATTTTTTGTACGAAATTAGATCCTAATTTTTACATAAGGTTTATTTCACCCAGTCTTCATGTGGGTAAGTACTAGTATAATTCTGCAATCTATAAAAAGCACTAGATCTCAGCTGTACTTGAAACCTAACTTGAGATCTGCAATAGCACATATAGCAGTGAACTTTATATGTAGAAAACAGATGCTGTTTATATTATAGATCAGTACTTTTACATGCAATCGGATAGCGGATACCGCTAGCTTGAATGAATTATGAATCTGTGTTAATTGGTATCTTACCTTTCAAGGTGAACATAGTGGCGAGAAAGAACATTCTTAATCATAACTACAGTTTTTGCATATATCTCTGGACCAATCAACTTTGAGAAGTACAATTTGGCACGAAGAAAATATCCAATTGGCCACAGCCACTCCTAAGCAAAGAATGAAAAGAGATTAGTATTATAGTTGTCAGTTTGAAAAGGTGACAGCACTTTTTCTAAAATTGAAGAAACTGGCTCTTACAGGTCCTTGGTGATAATTAAAACCTCTGGCTACATTATAGTTGTCATTGTCAAGAGCATTATCATATACTCCACAGTAAACCATATCACTGCAAGAAAGAAAAAAATAAATTATGCAAACAAAGCCTTAACAAAAATGATACATAAAAATGGAAAGCAGAAATGAACCAAAAATTTGTCATGGCATTTACATTTAACGATGGTTAAGTCAGGGAGGTCTCCACCAGGTTCTGTATTTTACATGACAATGGAATTCCAAATACAGTTTAAACTAGTAGGAAAATGGTTAAAGTCTTGGAATGACTTGAATTCATAATTTTGCCCTTATGCTTTTACTCAACTGTAGTGCTCTGTGCACTGTATCATATATAAGTATGTATCAAGATGCAAATTCAACATCTTTTATGATACCAAATTTGACTTGCTTACTGTGTGGCATCCAAAACCACCTGGTGATTGTCTACATAAATAAAATCAATTGCATGGACTTTTAGAACAGCAAAATAATTGTTCCAGAAGTATTTATTGCAGTCTTATTTCACAGGTATATATGAGGATTTTAACAAAAGAAATACTACCCCCACATGTCAAATAATTCCTACTGTCATGTTTTGTAATTAACACTTATTCTTATCTCTACTGTACTTACTCTGGGTCTAAGGTTTTCATGCCTAATGGACCAAGCAGTTTTTCTTCTGTTATCTGCAGAGCTTTCCAAGCTCTCTCAGGTGTGAACAACTCAGGGGCCTAATAAAATAATAAAGACTTAATGAGTAAACTCTGTACACACAGAAGACTGTATACAAATGCARAAGACCACAAAAAGCCTAAGTTTTGTATTACTGAATCAACTTCTGGAAGCTAGAAGTCAGAGTAAGCAAGAGCACAGAAGCTATCCAGTGCTTTTTTTAAATTTTTATTTTATTTTAAATACACTTGCCAAGTATTATTACTGAAGCTCTTTACAAACCCAATAAAGACAACAAACAACCCATGCTTTTTAGCTAATTTGATGGGAAAAGCAGCCTCCTAGACCTAACCTTAAAAGACATTCTGAATACAGTGAACACTGCAAATTTGTCCTAGCTACAYGCTGGACAGCAGTTTCATTTAGGGAAGTCCTATCAAGGATGTATTTTTAGGAGATACTCCACGATGGACCAATATTAAAAGCATGGAAAAGAAAAGCTTTCAAAAAGTTATTCTAAGCAATGTGTGTTCCTGATATAATGCCATGCAGATGAACCTTACAATGCAAGCTTAGTTCAATAATAAAGAAAATTTTAAGTGCAAATGCTTCCCCCCAACCCCGCTCGCTTACCACAACCATTGCTATTGTAAAATTTGGCCTGAGTTGGTAATCACACCATGGACTTGAAGCTCCATAGGTGTCCTTATAAATTCCACGTTTGTGAACGAGATTTGGATGTTTCTCATTAGGATCTGCTGGGTTCTCGGAGACAAAGAACAGCCTTTCAAAGTGTCCTTGAATTTTTCTGTTCCACTCATCATATGTGATAGTCTCCTCCTTTCCTGCAAGATGTTACATACAGGTTTTATTTCTGAAAACAGCCACAGTGGTAACACCAGAAGTACGCTTACGTCTATTTTCACTATTTTGCTTATTGAATTTTTACTGAAGATACTCCAAACACAATAAAGGCCATAGTAGCATTGGAAAGAGTTATTACCTAGAAGTTGAATTATACCGCAGATCAACTCCAACACCTGCACAACTTTTTTTTTTTTTTTTTTTTTTTTTTTTTTTTTTTTTTTTTTTTTTTTTTACACAACATTTTCTAACTTGCAGTTAGCTAGGAGCAAACAGTATGAGGTACTGTGATCTATAGTAAATATTTAATTGAGTAAGTTTAAAATCTATAATTAACATTTCAGCATGGTAACATGTCAACTCTTTTATAGTATTTGGTATACATACTCTTGCTATTTTGGAGACTTCAAAGAGAGTGTCAAAACATTAGGATAAGTGTCATTTTTAAAAGCTTTCTCTTCCTGAATTCCTGACACTTAACATAACAGGAGCAGACCTAGGATCACCTCTCTCCAGCTGGTGATTCCCCACGCTTAGGCCAATTCTACAGTTCACAGGAACAGCTCACTGAAACTTCAAGTGAGACTAGAAAAACATCAGGTTTTAGTCAGCAGAATTGTGCTAGAGATCTTCCTGATTGATACACACATACATCTTAAATAAGCAATGCTTTTATGAAAGAACCAAAAATAGTATAAAGAATTGTACATTAGTTTTGTATTAGGTGAGTATAGGAGTATTACCTTTTTTTCCTTAAACGACAATTGGAATATAGCAAAAAGGACAATACTACCAAAATTGAAATATGTTATCACCAGAAGAACAAAAAGCCTAGAAACTCTAACACTAAGCCTATTCTTAAGAAACAAGTCATAGATCGTGAATAGGAATTAAGGCTGGTTTTAAAATAGATTCAGCAGTAGGTGAATGAAATTTAAACTCAGTAACATGAGATTAACAACAGAAGGGAGTATACACACATCAAACTGAATCTAAAAAAGTTGCTTATGATTCTGGAACAAAAGAGATAAGACAAGTCCTATAAATATTATTTCTACATCTATGGATTCTAATACTGCTGTGTACTGAATTCTAAATCGTCTTACTCTAGCCATAGATTTTAAGAAATCCTGAAGTGACAGGTAAGTTCATGACCTAAGAATCTGTGCTGTCTAGGACAGATAGGAAAAACACCCCCTTACATTCACATTTTCTAAAATAGAATAAAAGAAACATTAAATTAATTGTTTTCCAATATTATCCTTTACTGAAGAGTAGAAAGGCTTTACAGGGCATGTATGTTCACTTGGGCTGGGTAAGCTCAAAGTAAMGTAACTTTGTAACCAGAACAGTATCCCTCTGAAACATAAGGGACATCTAAAGATATTTACGTAAATACTCACAAAAAGTGGTTTTCTGTGTTGTGAATATTGGGGGGGGGGAGGGGGTGTTGGGGAAGTGTCTTGTGTCATTTTACTTAGCATTCTTGTAATGAATGATGTGTATCATCATAATACATAATAATCCTATCACTTATATCCATTTTGAGAAATGGTGTATAGGCTCCAAAATTCCACTGTAATCCACACCTTAATACATGGAATAAAATATCTGAAATATTGACAAGACAATATCAACTCTTAATAAATTTTTGTAGTAACAAAAGATTTTAATCATACAAGATACTTTCCCAAGTTTTTCCCCTTTTCCCTCTAAACCTTCTTGAGTAGTTTGATAATCATCCCTGATGTTATATGGCCACCATTTCATCGTTTTTGTTATTTTTATACTCCAGTAATACAATTATGAGATGTGCCTGTTTTTACCATTTCTTTTTACAGTGACTCCATGGAATGGAAACATATTTTTCCCAGATAAATCCAGCAACCAGCGAACAGTCGACTTGCACAGGCCAACAATTTCCACAGCAGAGCCATCTCTAAAATAATGATTAAAAAAGGGCCAAGAATTACTTTAAGACGACTATTAAGGTTCAATAAGTAACTGGAAAAAAATAATCTGTAAGTATCTTATCTAGACACTTTATTTTTCCCTATTCTCCTACTATTCCCTTATTTTCTCCTATACGAGCATCCCAAAGTTCTACAGTATTGCAGTGTTTTGTGAATAACAGCTCCATCATCATCACCACTGTCATGATGTTCTAAACTTCAGTCATACCTCTCTTACCCATATTCTCTTGAAAATGAAGTGTCCTTAGACATTCCAATGTCTCCTTGCAAGGCAGCTACTCCATCCCTTTGAGTTTTAGCTGCCCTTCTCTGTACCATCCTTTATTATGTCCTTCTTGAGACCAGCACTGCACATAACACTCAAGATACAAGTGCATCTTGCAGGTGCAAGGTTTCACAGAGGCAGAATGATGCCCTCTGTCTTGTTGTAAAAACCTTTACTGATGACAGCCAGTATTATTATTTTTTATTAGCTTTTTTGGCTGCTGCTGTACACTAAGGTATGATTTCAGAAAGCTACTAATGACTCAGATTTCCTTCCTGTGCTGTAGCTCAGCTCTGACAGCATTGTGTAGGCAGGGTTTAGACTATTTTTCCCCTAGATGCATATCTTAACTTGATCTATGCTGAAGCTTATCTGCCACTTTTAGGCACACTCAGCTTTATAGGGTACTTTTGAGTTTCATGAAAGGCCAATAATAAGAGAAGAGAACATTAGCATACGCAGACTGTGTCAATTTACTTTTATTTAGATCAGTAGGATTCCACCTGATGAAGAAACAATGGAGGAAAGGGTGGAAAACAGGTGAGGTTTTCATCAGCTAATGGTCAGGGAATGAGCTTGATTGTAAACTGGCTAACAGATACTTTCTTTCTGTACAATAGACTAATAATTAAAGTAGTATTATCATACTCAGCTAATTTGCACAGATTTAAGGTAATTTTATACCAGTGATTAAGAACATGAAAAAAGGATCAGCCCCAAACAACTTGATCCTCTGATGTTAAAACTGTGTTCAGTACAGAGGTTCTCATCTACACATGCACTTTGGTAACTTAGGTAATATTTCTGCCATAATAGATTACTCAAGTCAAAAGCGAAGCATTAAAATAAGTGCTAAATGCACTTCCTGGGCTTGCTTCTTTCTTCAGGTAATATTCAGATAATCATCACATGCATAAGTTTCATATTATATCATATTGAGTTTTACTGCCTGCTTGATGTAAAATTTTTCTTTGGCATCACTGATTTAGCCTCTTTAGGGCAGGTACCTCAACCTTTCTTGGTTTCCAATTAAAATTCCTGACTTGTCAAGCAAGACAATGTTTTCCTTCAGTTCTCACCCATAGATGGCAATTGATTTGAAACTGATGCTGTACTAAACTCAAGCAAGGATGCTTGCAGCAGTTTGCTAGCACATAGTAAAGAGCTTATTTTTAAAATGTTTAATCTCAACTTTAAAAACCTAGATGTTTTTGAATTCTAAATAAGAAGTATTCAAACAACACAACAATTATCAATAGGTATCTCCTATAATAAGTCTAAATAACAAAGTACGGCTAGTACTACAAGTATACAGTTTTTCCTAAATTACATTTTACTACTTGAATTCAAAAGTCGACTCTGCATGGAGCTAAGACCATGCCAGAAACTGAGGGCTTCACCTGCTAAAAACCACACCTTTTTTCTTCAAATAAGCACAAAGAAAAAAATTACCATTAACATTTTAGTAGGCAGAAACATTTAGAACATTTGAGAGATCACCTCTCAGATGTGTTAATGGAAGGCATAGTAGTTCCACAGAAGAATTTCAGTTAAAAAAAAAAAAAAAAAAAAAATTAAAAAATCCCCCCCAAAAGCCTGGATTTTGTACCTTGGAGTAGCAGGAATTCCTCTGTTGCGAGCTCTGTCGCTCTCTCCCATTTTATCCATCCAAGTGCCACAATTGAAGCGGTTCCCTCCAAAGACAAAGCCAGTTTCACGGTCAACACCTGCAGTTACATTAAAACCTGCCAAGCAAGAATATCATGTGTGAAGTCTATATTTTAAACCAAACAAAACCCCAACTTCCCCCCCCATCCCACCCCAGCCCAAACCTCCTAAATAAACAAAAAACCTCCAAACGAGATCTGAGGTGGGTTTCTGAAGTCAACTGTACTTTTTAAGTGAACTTTTGTTTAAAGATAATTTGTACCACAACATATAAACAGTTGCTGATAATAAACAATTAGGCACTTTTATAAACATTAAATGTATTTAAAGTAATATAGTTTTAGTTGCATTAAACAACTAATTTTTCAAAAATATACTCAATAGGTTGAGGAAAAGAAATATAAAATATAATGATCATCTTTCGAATTGCATAGCAAGCGTTCTATGTATGTTACCTTCATCTCTCATGTTTTGATCTATCTGTGGACCAGCATTCCTTTCTCGGAAATTTATGCCTTCCATGTGTCGTTGCATTGCTTCCTGTATTACTTCATAAAGTGGCTGATCCTAGATTGATTGCATGTTTGGATGATATGTGAAAGKCAAGATGAAAAATGAGTAGAAAGGCTCTATCTAATGTGCAAATAGTAGCAATTCTTAGCCTCTAGTTTATGACACTTCAAAATAAAAGCATCTAACATTTTCAGCAGCATCTTTGTCAATGGCAATACATTGTATACAATTTTTAATATAAACATTTTTTCAAGACAAAAAGCAAAGAAAAAATTTAGAAGCTGATGGCATTTTCTGTTTTCCATCCCCAACCCCCTGCACCTGTCTAATCATGTGATGCAGATGTAGTGAGAAGTGCCTAAAATATGGAATTCTTGTGCTATAATCAAATTTCACCATAAACAGATAGCGACAGGCTCTTGTAGCTAGAAAAATTACATTCTTTCACTAAAAATTTTAGTTGTGTTAAATACTTAAATCAGAAGCGATCTTTACCATAGTGCCTGCAGGCTGAGGAGAAGAGTCATCTCTTGGGTACATCCTAGAAACAGGACACCTGAGAATGTCTAATCCGTTTGGAACAATTTTACAGTAGTCCTGGACACACTGAAGCCACCACCATACAGCATCACGACAGTTGTATCTGGCATGTGTCCCCTGGCCAAGCAGATTGGGAATGAGACCATGTCTTAAAGTCCCACCAAATGCTAAAATGATGTTTCTAGAACAAAAGAAAAACATAGTCTTGACTCAGTTACTTTCAGGGCCATTACTGGACCAAGTATTAAGTACAAAGTGTACAAGTTTACCTTAATAGCAAGGTAAGTCAAGGAGACAAACAGAATCTTAAAGACAGGTGCCAAAAGTTTGCAGTTGAAAGCTACAAATTACTTCATTTAGCATGAACTTCTTTTACAATAAAAAGTCATCTATTCCCTACAAATTCCCCAACATGAATACATTTAAATCAGTTTGTACAAAACATACAACATCTGCTAATATGGAAAAGCTAGTTTGCTTTTTCATAGGTAGTGATATAGAGCCTAAATCCAAATCCCACTAAGGTCACTGGGAAGGTTTTTATTGACATTTTTTATTGTTACCCTGGTATCCATTCTGATGGGTGGGGTGGAATGGGGACAGAGGGCAGAAGTAGATGGGAATTTCCTATTAAAATACAGAGAGGTGACAGCAACTGAGGTTATGAGAAGTTTCATTTGAGAACTGTTGCACATACCTTGCAGAAAACATGCATTCCAACTAGCTTTAAAAGGGAATATAAACATACTAGCAGACTGCAGATCTTACTGTATGAGAAAGGTAATAGTTGGCCAAATGTACAACAGCATAAATACATGCTAATTTAAAACAACTAATTTTTATGTTTGTATCATGTGGCAAGCTCTACCCAAATTAAAAGATTAATGGAAATATCAAATCAATAGATCTGGCTTATTTGTCACATTAAACATTTACAAACAGATATCAGATTGTAACAATCCACAATTAGCTAATTTCTAGTAGTAGTAGACAAATACTAGCAGTTACCAAAAGAAAAAAAAAAAAAAAAAAATCACGATAGACATGCAATCATACCTTTCTGATTAAAATAGTATTCTATTGCTACTTCAAAGTTTTAAATAAATAATTTTGAAATTATTGCTCAGCAACAATGATGCAAGTACATGTGAAACACAATCACTTTGTTTAAGGACAAGCAGCACTGTTATAGGGGTTAAAACTACCTTATCTATACAGAACATCAGCTTCATTATCAGTGCTAAGAAAGCAGAAGAGAATCATTTAAGTAATATTTTTAATTCCACTTAGAAAGAACTCCCAAACCTGTCTAGGGCCATTAAAGTTTTATACTGCACATCAACTGTTTCTAACAGCTTGTGTGTCATCTCAGGTTTTGAGAGGATGCCTTTTCCCTAACTACCTGCAAAACCAGTAAGAACTAAGTATAAGTCAGTCTTACCTTGCTTCAAGATAGCGCCCAGTAACTAACATTAGACCTCTCAGTGCAATAAAGGTATCCCTTCCCCAAGAGCGAAAAATTCCAGAAGAAAAGTGAGGTAAACCTAAAAAGAAATGTCATTGTTCGTCTCATTTATTGATATGGCAGAAATCTCCAAGTACACATGTACGTATACAATAACCAGAAGTAAAAATATATTCACATTTATAATTTTTTTCCCTAGATTAAGATATTTAAAATAAACAATCTTCTAGACCAAGTTCTTGATAAAATGAAATAAAACCTCATTTTAGAACCATTATCTTCCAGAATTTCAAGATCACACAACTGAATTTCTCCTATCAATAACACAGTCACAATTAAATTTTTATTAAATCACTTTGTAACCTAACCAAGAGCCATCCTTTAACTAAAAGAAGCAGAAAGAAAACTAACAAACAAAAAGCCAAAACTATGACAAGATTTACAACGCTTTGTTGGCAAGAGTTTATGTATGAGAGCCGTGCCACCTCAATAGCATRAAGGGGATAAGATTGGAGAGCTATGGATTTCTTCAGCTCAAAATTGTTCTCAGCCACTATAAAAGGAATCCTGCTTCTCTTTTCCAGCAGCTTCTAGAACTACATCTTACTGCAGACATTAGAACATGTAACTTTAAGAATGACTCTGACTGATAAAGCATAATAATTACAACAGGAAGGTCCATCCTTGTCTTTTCTTCCATTTATTAACTTTTTCAATCTAACAAACAAAAAATTCCATATGGTAAAGTTTCAAAACAGCAGTCTCTTGTGCAACATTTTAACTTCTATCACTTACTTTACCAAAGCATTTGCTAATACTCAAATATGGCCTCCACACCTCCGCAATTTTATAGTATATGGCAACAGCACTTGTGAATGACAATCCATGTATGAGTTAAAAGTCTCATAGACACAACCACCAGTGAATATATGAAGGGAATATTTAAAACCAAACCCTTTAGTATAATTAATCTTTATGACCAATTTAAGGGAACATTGTGCCTCTGTGCTTCTAGGTAACACTAAAGCAGGCAAATGGAATGTTACTAAAAACGAGAAACTAAAGGCAATAAAACTCCATGAGAGAAAGACAGACGGCAAAAACAAGAAGAAAATAAACAACCCAGTGAGACAGATGCCATAGAACCTGTAGATGTTAAAAGTTTCTATGGTTTCAGAAAAGGAATGGGCCAACTCAGAAGAGAAATAAATTTGTTTTAAGCCACTAAACACAGAAGATAATACTTTTGACATAGGAAAGTGCTCAATTCGAAGACTGCCAGATGCTGGCAGAACATTCGGAGGTATAAACACTATTTGCTGACTGCTTTTGTGCTCTTTCCTTTTGGAGACAGTYTCAGATCAGGCATTCTTCTGATCTGCTAATGGTTGTTTCTTTTTCTGAGAAGTTGTAAACAACAAATTCACCCTTGTACTCCATTACAATTCAGTTCTTAAATTCATGTTTAAAAAAGATAAACTAAAACCTATTATGCTAAGTGTATTTATCTCAAGCAAGTCTCCTGGAAAGAAAGAGAACATACTTGTGGATGTCCATATATGATAAAAGTGGATATAGCTAAAAATGTCTCTAAATAAAGTGTTTATAAGCTCCACCCCCACCGTCCCCCAAGAGCAGTAACAAAATGGTTGTCCCCAAGAAGTACTGCTAGACAAAACTCCCATGTTTTTAATATGGGCAAATCTTTATCTTAAACACAAGTTAAAACTCAGGGGAAAAACGAGGAAAACTGCTACCTACATTTTATACATGGTTGCTGACATATGGATCCCAAGCACAATGGAGACAATTTTAATATAGTTACTAAAAACAGTTTAACTATTTTGGAAGACTTTTTTTTTTTTTTTTTTTTTTTTTTTTTTAAAAATGTTGTCCTCACTTACCAGCTGCCAAGGAAACACAACACTGTTCTTTCTCATTTGTAATCTCATTCAGCCTATAAGGAACATCATGTAAGGAAGGAGACAGATCTGGCAGACAAGAATATTTTCCTATCCCACACATCTGGACTGAACCCAAGGAAAGGTGTTTAACAAATGTTGATCCATTCTGCACAAAGCTGTAATTCAACATAATTAAATTAAAATAACTTTGCATTCAGCAATATCAGTCTATAAAATGTACCCTTTTTCATTTACAGATTATTATAAGTATGCATAATAAATATAATAAACTAACAATGAGTTACTATTAGTATTTTGCATTAACTGATTTTGTACATAAGCTTTAATTTGTAAATCACTTTTTTCCCCAAAATGGCTGTCCAATGTTAGCCTTAAATTTTAATTTATTAATGCCAATGGGAGTGTTTATGTCAAATACTTCTAGGGAAAAGGGGAAAAAAAGGGAATTGGTTTGGTTTACTTGATGCCTGCATACAGACCTAAGACCTCAAAAATATGATAAATGATATTTTACTATGAACAAAAGTTTCTGTCAAACCTAGTCAGTATTTTTAAAGATTTTTAAAGTATATTTTATATATTATTTCATATATATAAAAAATTGTAAATCAATAAATCAGTTAACACATTGTCTAAAATAATGCAATCTGCATTCCTGACTAGTTCATCTCCAAGCATTTTTTCATGAAATATACTACTTTCCACATGATTTCACAGCCATACCAAATTCCATGCCCATTTTAACATCTCTATTTTTACAAAATAATATGATTTGTTCAGAATGTTCATAGCTAGAATAAAGCCTCCATTAAATCAATCTCCCTTCCCTTTCCAAGAAACAAAGGAGAAGCAGACACTGAAGATTAAACAGTTATTTCAAGAACTAAGCAAAGTGCTCAGATAATGAAGGATATTTAGCTGTGTTAGAGAAGAAATGTTGAACAAGCATCAGCATCAAGCACAATCTAGTATTTTCTTTTTCCCCTGAACTTCACGGAATCATTGCAGTTGTACCAAAATTATAGCAAAAAAAGTTTCCAAAGCCTGGCAAAGAAATGCTGTCTTAAGGTTTCCTCCTCCTACTGCACAATGCCAACAGTAGTTATAAATTCAAACCTTGGATAGACATCTGAACTCTCAACCTTCCAAACCACCACCATTAGAAGATGGATTTGATATTCACTACCAATTTTACCCTTTTACATTGGACAAGTATGAAAATATTCAAGTTACATTCTCCAGCAGATAAAGGTGCCTTAAAAGGTGCAGATATATACAGATACCTCCATAGCTCTGATATGCCAAGCATACCTAGACATCTGATGCCATCCCACATCCAGAAGCGTTGTGTATGCACCCACTAATACGGCATCAAAGTAACACGGGATGAGGTAACGTGGAATTCTCTTTAGGTAGACAAACATGGCCTTCAACCATTTACCAACCTATTAAAATACAATATAATTAGAACTTGRTAACACTAGGGTTCAAAACCCCATGCTTTCAGGATCCATCTAGTTAAAAAGTATTTGTCAGTTTTTGAACATTTATTAAACCCAAGTTATGCTCGACCACCACAAAGATGAGGTTATCTTCAGTTATTAATAACACCACTAGCATGCAACCAGTCATGTCCAAAAAGTTGTCCATGCTAGATATTTGTGGTAGAATTGCTGTACCCTCCTGCTCCAAAATTTCAGCTGAGAGATGAACTCTAAGAAAAGTAGTAGGGAAAAATCTGTACTATATCTGTACTATGACATAAATGGGCAAGAACATCAACTATAGAAAGAGATTATATTTTGCTAGTCGGGGGGGGGGGGGGGGGGAGATGATTATCACAAAGAACTTATTAAAACTGAGTAGCAAAGGAAAGCTGCAACTCAAAAGACACCACTACGACCCAAGTCTGGGAAGGAGGTTTCTCATTGCTAAAAAGACAGGACTGAAGAGATAAAGCTTGAGACCAGGGATAGAAAAATTATCAGAAGGCTAAATTGTGTACGGCCACTAGTAAAAATGACTGCAGATCTGGGTCTAGGACTCGGGATTCTGGAGCTTCACCATCCTYGTGTCACTGCCAAATGTTTGACACCTGGGAAGTACTTCTCTTCTTTCTTTCTAGTACTGTTAAAGAACATCATGACAACCCACTAGAAAGTCACTAAAGATTTAAACCTTGCAGATCAAGACTGAGCAGATGAAGAAAGTACGTGTCAATAAATTACATGATGACATTATACTTTTAACCTGGAAATTATAAAGGGGAAGTTACTTATGTAAACAGTGAAATTGTAAAGTTTAGTTTCATGTGACTTCAGTATAGCTATAGGTACTTTATATTTTCTGCAAAACAGAATGAGACACTACAAATTAAGAACTCAAAAAAATACACAGAAAAAATAAGCAACAGTCTTTGAAGAACAGTAGATCTGGCAAGTATCAGACTAACTTCCCTTCTAGAAAAGCTCCACCTCTGAGGTCAGATTCAGCATTCACTTCAGTACAACATTAGACTGCTTTATCCATTCTTCTGCTTTATATCACTACACTTGACTTCAGGAACAAAACAAAATAAGAATGCTAAAGCCTTTATTATATTCATTATGTAAGTTACCCAAATCAGGTCTTCATCCTGTGAAATAATAAAGCAATTGCCGTGCAGGAAAATAAAATATGACGAAGGAAGAAAGGACTGTATTGTAATGCAGCTACACAGGTAACTTGAATCCCAGTAATTCCTATCTTCTCAGTGCTTGACTGTGCAATCTTACTATAACTGTATCATAGTCATGTATGCCTCTGTAGTATTTAGGCCTCTTTTGAAAGTACTTACTTAAAAAAACCAAATGGTTACTTCATTTTTATTTGAGGAAAAGTAACAAACAAACAAGGAGGGACCCCTGCAGGCCTTTATGTAAGAGCTAACAACCCCTCCATGCCCTACATATTTTTCACTTCCCTTTTGCAGTCTATTCTTAAATAGGATTGAGGAGAGGGAAGAAAAACATATTAACGGTTTAATCTCCCAGAATAAATTGCCTAGACAAGAAATATGTTATAGACAGACTGAATTTAAAAATATACCAGTAATTGAAAAGGAAACAAACTAGTAATTTAAAACCCCAAAGTCACCAAATAAGTATTTTTACTCACTTCTGCACAGGCTCCTGCACGTGAAATCAGACGATTACTGACATAATCAATCATCCAGTCTCCAGATCTTAAATTATCACAAAATGGATGACCCAAATCGTTCTTTGGTCTAATGTCTGCCATCACTGACATTAACCCTGAAGATACAAACCCAACACTGTGTTAAAAGACACACCATTATCACAAACAGCAATTACAATTCAGGAGGAAGAGGTACATAGGAACAGATGCTTTAACTGGATTTAACTGTATTACTTCTGTTGATCTGCAGAATGAGTTAGGATACAACTCAATTGTAATTTCCTCAGCATACATCCCAGACAGTTATGAAAATCACTGTGGAATAACTAGCATGATGGAATTCATACATTTGATAAATGATTGACACTCCTCAGTAATCTAGTAATGCCTAGGGTTTAATTAATGTGACTTTTCACTGGAGGTATATGTATTTCCTTTTTATTTTAAAAGCAAGGGCATTGGTGTTAAAACACATACTGAAACTTAATTTTGCAGCCCAGAGTATCGAGAGAGAGGGTTCCTGTTTTAGTATGTGATTTCCTGGGTACAACGCTGATTAGTAGCATGGTCAAGCAGAAAAAACCTTACTGGTTTTTATCCAAACAATGGCACTAGCCATAAAATAGCATTAAGGTATGATCTAGATTGAGCAGCTCTATTTTACTTTTTTTCTTGACAGAAAAAAGAATGCTGAAACTATTACCTTGGAGGCCTGCATACTTCAATGGTGACCAGTTTGGTATATTGTAACAACCTCCACCATCTTCTTGTTCTTCTGCCTCACACCTATACAGTACTTGATTTAGGTCAGCCAAAGTTAGTTTAGATGCAATACTGAAAAAACAGTGGAGAAAAAAAAATTCCAAACCAAAAAGCAACATTAGTAGGGAAACAAGAGAAAGGATTTCACAAACAATTYTAGTTTCAGACTTACGTTAAAATAATTAAATATATACAACTCTCTTACCACTTAATCTTGGAAATTAAGAGCCTGATTTTTCAGATGTTCGAGATGTTCTGCTCAGATGTTTCAGTATTTAGAAACATAGTATTAAGTACAAACCCTGAACAATCATACCCCAACACTGACAAGCACTCCATGTTAGTAAGTCTACTTTAAGCAGCAATTACACAGAATGTGAGCAAAAGAGCCTGGGAAGTTTTTAAGTTTTAACCCTGCTTAGTATTATACATATAAAAAGAATATCTCAAGAGTTTTTATTGCACTCTGACAATCCAAATCCATCTGTAGCAACAACAACAAAAAAATCCTCACTTTAATTTTACAGACTGTTCTTCACTCCCACTGTAGCGCTCTCAGTTCTGCTTCAGAAACTTAAAGAATACTCACGAAGAAAATAACGTTTTTAATATAGGTGCTGAATGATCATCAGGAAGACTTCCAGATTTAAAATGAGGACTGAACTGGATCAAATGATTGCGGAGTACACCAACAGCCTCTTGTGCCTTTGGGTCAAGACTAACTCTGTAAATATGAATGTATAACTTGTAGAAATGTAGCACTTACAATAACTATTCCCAAGTTTCAAAACAAAGAATCCTATCATTTTACTTTAACTAACACAGCCTTTTGGCAATTATAATAACGTACCTGAATACTATTACACTTCCTGGTGTTAATTTTTCAAATTCTATTTCTTGAACAAATTCATTTGGCCCTTTTATGGCAGTTCCAGCTTGCTTTATAATTTTACTGTCTTTAATCTTAGAAAAGAAAACACATTTGCAACTCAAATTCAATGTCTTTTTTCTAATATAAAGTATCACAAATTACAAAATAGCACATCAGAATATAGGTGAAGGAGGCTAATTACCTGGATATGCTCTCTGAGTTCCATTGTGAAATTAGGCAATCCATTTATAAAACGTTCATCTTTTTTGTAAGGACTAGCATTTCTCTCAATAGTCCTAGCCTCAAATACTACTTCTTCTATTTTTCCTAAGAAAAGTTAAATCATGTTGTAGCTGTTAAGATACTTTTAATTTAAAGCGATTCTTTTGAAAAACATGAAGCAAAACCTAAAACTAAAAACCTAAATATTCAAAATACAAGTCTCAGTTGTACAGCTAAAAAACAACCAAACGTGACAAAACACACGGGGGAGTGTTTTAAATATCCTATAAACATTCATTACACATTCATTGGCTKCATTGTATTTAAAACTTCAATTTTGTTATTTTATAATAAATTAACCATAAAAATCAGACAACAATTAGTGAATTGCAACCTGTCTTTTACTGATCACCAGCTCTGTTAGTTACCTTATTATCTTCTAGGAGACTGTATTAGATTGGTTTCTAAACTGCAGCTACAGTTGTTTTATCTTAAAAGTGTAACAACTTATATTAATATTCAAATATTCTAATTTTCTCTATCCTTTCAGTAATCTACAAATTAAGGTTTACAAGTCTTACAGCCACTTGTAAATGTCTTAACATATAATGTGACTGAATTTAAAACAGGTACACATACACACTCAAAGAAATGAGTATACTTAAAAAGCCAGCTTGGAAAGCTTCTCTTCAGAAATATGGCCAGGTAATGTGTAGAAGTCGTTATACTTCACTACTATTAAGTATAGTAAATACTTCACATATTTAATTAATATTATGTATGTATTACCTATATATTATCTTTATATTAACTTATGCATTACAATGTTGTTTCTTATTAAGATGTATTTTAAAACCACAAAAATAGTCATATATAAGAAAGCTGAATAGCAATGGCATCAACAAATATGATAAGATTTCCCCAGTGTAACACTTAATAAATAGTAGTCCCCCCGCCAACTCTGTACAATTAACCATCTTGCTGTTAACTATTTCTTACCAGTTCACAAACAGGACAGTAAATAAAACCACACCCTCATGGGGAGCTTATAGCAGGAAGTGTACTCAATACGAATGCCTTTGAAAACCCTAAGCAAGGTAAGTTTGTTATTGTTTCTTTAACGACTTTTGGTGCATGCATGTTAGTACATATAAAAGGAGTGTTATATACTGAAAATTCTGATATTGATTTCATGTGTTTGAAGTTAAAAAGTATGGAATTAGAATAACTTGAATTTTTTGTACACCTGCCATCTCTTCAAAAGAAATCTGATTACCTGGGATACACATTTCAGGTACTTCTTTACTGTAGAAGGAAGTTTTAGGATCCCTGAAAGCAGTTCGACTTACAGCCACAACAGACTGGTGTGTGTTAGGACAATGTCTTGTCACTGCCACTATATCTTCATCAACTTGATCTACATACACCTAGAAAAGACATACCATTGCAACTGTGCTCACTCAGAGCATAAATATAGAGAAATCGCGGTGTTACCCTCACTTCTTGCCTGATTAAAGCCTTTAGCCCCCAGCTCCTGGTGCAGCCTGTTTATGGCCAGCCTTCCTGCTAGAATTCCTGTTTGGAAATTAACTTCACCAGAAGTCAGGTGTGCTGCTGGATTCCATTTTGCATAAAACCTCTCTTCAGATACTACAGAGATCTGTAAAGAAATTAAGATTTAAGCAAGTATCAGCTGCTCTGAAAAAAAAAAAAAAAACAAACCACAAAAAAACAGCTGGAGGTCTCAACTATATAATCAATTCAAGTTTCATATGAAATTGGACAATCTGAAGTAATGCCAGCTAGTAAACTGCTTGGAATTTCAAATAAACAACATTAAAATATATGTCCTAGGACAAGTATAAAAGTTTACATTTTTAAAAGTAACTTGGGAGTTAAACTGTAGACACATACCTGGTGTGGTACTAGTTCATCATAGCCTTTGGTGCTTCCTGTAGCACAGCATGCCATGGAAACAATCATTGCACTAGGAAGAGCATCATACGCAGATCGGTGCTACGTTAAAAAATAAATAGGTAATAAATAGTGAAACAAAGACATAATTCATCCCTCCCAATTCAGCATACAGAAGATATACTCAGTTTAACAGTGGAATTGCTAATCACATGATCATCATTTTCTCAATCACAACAGAATTATTGAAAGAAATTACTACAAATGCACTAACAAAAGCAACTTAAGAGAAACTCTCAAAAATCAGCACTCCAATTCCCACCATTCTCTCTTTCTTTCCTGTAAAACAGGAGCTTAGGAGAACAGGTTAACAAGCAGAGACAGAACCACTTATAGTAGCTGCAACGAAAGAATCAAAACAGCTCATTAAGTAGCTTTATATACTTTTTCCCTTGAAAGACAAAATCTTGAACGTCAGAGGGAGTTGTTACAGAATTTTATACTCTGCATGAAAACTTGAAGATCTGAAACACATTTTCCTAAATATCACTCAGGGAAAACATCCAGATTGCACCAAGCCCTCCCATGGTTCAGAAATACCAATTCAGAAAACATTAAATGTAAACTTTGGTTTTCGGTTTAGGTGCTCACCTGAATTGGACATTCATTATCATGTGTAATATCCATAAACAGTGCATGAGCAATAGCTGGCATCAAAGGCCTCAAACGTGGCTGAACAAAAGAGCCAACAGGTTCACCTCCAAAACGATAAACTAACCTTCCCTCTTCATGGCTATTATAAGCACTCATTGCCTCTAAAGAACAAAATAGGTAAGTGTTTGCATAAGAGTAACTACCATAGAGTACAGCATGCACAAAGATGTTAACGCAGCATTTTACAGTTGTTACATTGGTGTGTTCAATCATTTTAATTAAAAAAATAAAAAAAAAAAAAAAAAAAAAAAAAAAAAAAAAAAAAAAAAAAATCACATTAAAACTATATTCTCCAATGTGGATACACAACCTTGGAGTATTCTATTTACTATAATATATTAAGGTAGAGGAAGGTAAGGGAAAAAAAGGAGAAAAAAGCAGAGATCTGAAACTGTTTCTCATAGGCTTTAAGAAACTCATGCAACAAAAATCAGACATGATGCAGCACTTGCATAGCAGAACTGTGCTACAACTTCTTTTTCTCTCGCTAGAATAAGAGTGAAATATTTAACCTTCCGTAAACTAACGCAGGATGTTTTCTCTTATTTTACAGCTAGTACTGTATTTTTTGCTGAGTATTGAAAAAGTCACAATACAAAACCTGTACTTCTGATTACATGGAGTATGAAATTAAAAGTGCATAACCCAGAAGAAACCTTTTCCTTGGAAAAAGCACATCATCTATAATCTCTCATTGGAAAGAGACCACACACACAGCAAGCCTACCTCTTATTAAGGAGGTAATGCCCAGCCTATTCACAAAGATATTGTCCAGCTCCTCATTTCCTGTGAACAGTTCAGCCACTACATACAAATTGGCTCGCAATTTTCTAGCTGTGTCCAGCATGTACTGCAAAAAGCACAGCCAAAAAAGCCACAGAAAGGGGAAAGGTAGATACAAAAAAGGACAAGTTTCAAAGCTAGGCAGGGATTTGACAATAGGAAAATGCCATGCAGCAAAGACAAATAGAAAGCCAAAATTAAGGAACAAAAGTAGTTGTGACACAGAAGAGGACACACAAACACAAGCAAAATCAAGAATTAGCGTACAACACAGGATAAGTTAAATAGAACATGAAGAAGAAAAGGTAATCGCATAAGCAAAGAACATGAATATGCAAGAAAAAAGCATACCAGTGTTAGTTTCACATCAAAAACTCCAAACCATACACGACAATCCTACATAATTTTCAACTGCTTATTGTACCTCTAATCAGGCTGGTAATTCCCAGGCGGTTGACAAAAACATTGTCAATGTACTCACTGCCCGTGAAGAGTTCAGCTATCACATAAAGATTAGGTCTGACTGATCTGGCTGTTGCTAGCATCTCCTATAGATCATAATACATTTTTAATGCAAGACATCCATTGTCAGCTATGTATATGCAATCATTAACATGAACGTTAACCAAACACAAATGAGTCGTTCATATATGCAGTTCATTAAAAAATATTAACAGGTAACATTCATAAAACCATGTTTTTATTTTACAGAGATTATTTATGGACTGAGTAATTCTAGGAAATTCTCTGAAGACTTTAAGCTAATTACAATCTTGTTTTTAAACAAAATCTTAACTCAAAATGCAAGAACAAAGGCTGGATAAAAGAGATACCTGTTAAGGTAAGAAATCTGAGGAGGACTTCAGTTTAAGCCTTCAAAGTTACCATTCCAAAAAATAGCAACAATAAATGAAAGAATGGCAGAAGTTTTGAAATGGCTGCATTTAAGAGCCACTTACAACTTTTGTGTGGGCAAATCAACTTGTTTTAGAGAGCTCTTCATAGATTTAGGTAAGCTCTGTAACCAAGCTAAGACTAAACACTAACAAGCTGCACTACTCAAATCTATTTAAAGCTAATTTACTAGATAAGTACAATTTCTGGATGTAGTCAGCTCCGTGGTAAACAATAAGCACTAATCTTAGCAGTAAGCCTGCCAGACTAAACTTTCTGCAAGTGTTCTTTACCAACTTTTAAATTCTGGGAAGTAAAACGCTTCCTGTTTAATTCAGCAATAGCAAAATATATATGGCAAAGAAACACTAAGACTTTCAACCAAGTCTTGGCAATGACCCCAGCTAAAACTGACATACTGGATACTGGCAGTCATTGCACTAAGTCCATAGCTACGTAAAGGAAAAGTTAGCCAGGTCCATACGCATCCGAAATATTTCGGCTAAAGTGGAGAATTATATGATACAATTGCTACGTCACTCTAGTAACTGTTTAAAGTAGATGAAACCGTATCTAAACATCACCAGTCAAGAAACCTTGCTTATGCTGTGAGGAAGATTCATTCACACCTGAACTCTGCCATGCAGATCCTGCAGATTTTGTAGCAACAGTGCAGGACTTATTTCATGGACAGAAGCTGCTTTATAATAAACATGCTTAATTTTGCGTACCTCAGCTACATGAATAGGTGTTGAGTGACAGTTGTCAAGACGAACACCATGGAAATATTTGGCAGTGATTTCAGTGTATTTTTTCATATGTGCCCAGAGGTATGGGCAGTCTTCAGGTTTATTACCATAACGCAGTTTCACACTGTCTCCCCAACAAATAAGCTCTCTTCTCAAGTAAACATTTGAACCTGTAAGGGAAATAAATTCACTATATATGGTATAGAACGTGCACCAAAATGAAAATGTGGTATTTCATCTTCTACTGCTGAAGAGTAGGAGAACACTGATGAAGAGTAAAAATTCTAACAATAACCGTATCAACTCAAAATCTACATACCCTACACTGATGTATAATTTCAGACTACTCCAAGGCAATATTTAACTTCTATAGTGATACTGAAATAATTCTTCAGATTGAAATCAAATTCCTTTTAATTCTTCAAAGTAGTATAAAAACTGTACTTGAGAAAAAAAGAAGAAAAAAGCAGCAAACAAATGAACAAAATCAGTAGTTCAGTTGCTTATACTGGCCAAATGCAAAAAAGCATCTCACTGTGTTACCATAAACTGCCACAGCCACAATTAAAATCTTATCTTCGGTTAACAGCAGACTGCTATTATGTAAGGCAAATTTCCAAAGTACTTAGGCAGATAGGTCAGTTAAATGGACAAAGTCCTTAAATAATTTTTCTGTGTATGAAAATATTTATCCTCCATCTAGTCTAGTTTCATATACTATTTTTTGCCTTCTTTTTGATGCAATCAGTAAAAAAAAAAAAAAAAAAAATCTTTAAATCTGAGTTCACTGTAATATACTTACCGCACAGAATATACTGACGGAGGTTTAACTGTGATAAAGACTTAAATAATCAGTCATATCTAAAAGAAGTGACTTCTCTCCTATTTAAGTCACACATTTGACAATGGCAGTAATATCATTTAAAAAACAAACAAAACCACCAAAACCCCACACCATTTGCAACATGTAATATCCAGGCACAATCATGGAATTGTCAATAATCAGACCCCACATAAGAGAAATACAATTATCTTTGAGCCATCAGTCTTCTGAAGGTCTGTTTATATTCATCTTATCTAAACCTGATCAAAGCATCAACAGGGGCAGCACCACTCAGGATGGGTAAGACAGAGGTACTCCATTGATTTCTGCTACTCCTAGACCACCTATACTGATGCATCACCACAGTTATTTTAGTGGTTGAACCTCAAATTAGATCAGGAAACTTGTTCAGCTGAAAAGTAATCCTGCCTTAACAAAGCGATTATTTTTCAGCCAGACTGATTTCCTAAGGCTCACATTATGGACACTTAAGCGATTGGGCCTACACAATGAAAGACACACAACAAGAGTAAGCAGCTAATAAGTACAGAGCAGGGATTGTAAGTCACCACTACTTCCAAAAACATTCACTTAAACACAGCCTACCTTTTATCTTCACTAATGGCAACATAGCTACATGGACAGAAAAATTGGCTTTCTTTGGATGTACACCATGATTTTTAAGGGCCATTTACAGAACTATCTGCATTTGTTTTACAATTCTTATATTTGTGCCCTTATGTATCATCTTTTCACACTGTATTCTAAGTTGAAAGAATATGTAGCATAAAAAAAAGGTATAACACAAGTATAAAGCACTTAAAAAGCTATAGACAAATTAAGAGAGAAAACTCAGTAACAAAAGTTAGGTATGCTAACTAAAGCCAGTGACTGAAGGCAAAAATACAACAGTCTGCCCAGAAGAAAGGGCAGTTAGCTGAAAGGCAACTGAACAAAAACACGCTTGAAACACCTATTACCTTCATCCCTGCAAAGGAGAAAAAAAAGTAAAGTAAATAAAAAGCAGTGAAAGGGCTGTAGATTATTTTGCAGAAATGAGGTGTTTGCTAACTCCAGATCACTCTGGAGAATCAATCAGATCAGCTTTTAAAGCAGACTCAACAAACTCGTAGATAGATGTTTTTAATTAGAATTAAACTGGCCGTTGTTCGATTCAGTTTACAAAGTGAAGGACTACTCTGAAAACAAGAGTTGTCAACCTTGCTTTTATTGGATATCAATGCTGTCCCCAAAGGAGTTAGAATACAGTATTTTAGTGCATGGTGAATTCATACTCTATCTTACCTTCACCAGTAATCAGCATACTTATTTTGGATTAATTGGGTGACCTCTTGACTGCCTGACTGCCACTCACTGGACCTTTCAAGGATCCAGTTTTTGCTCACCAATGCAGTAAAATACTATCCACCTTTTTATTGCACTAGTTTTCTGCCACACTGTCATTGTCTCATGGAAATGCCAAAAAGCAGTGGTGTTGGAACAAAGTACAAAGTAAGCAAAGACAATGACAGAAGTGAGGAGGCAGGATGTCCCCATTTCAGTGGCAGAAAGCTGGTAATTTCCCTCTCAAATCTTGCAAAACAGTACCTCAAATGCCAGTTCTTACAGTTGATCTGTATGCTGAATGGGAAATAAAAGTGCTATAAACTGAGTATCTGTCTGCTATTCTGCAGCTTCATAGGAATAAATCTGGGAAAAAGATGGATTAAATAAAATCCTTTTTGCTTTGGCTAGAATATCAAAAGGTTTATAAGATGATTCAAAGTTATTGTACAAACCTGGTTCTGCAAAGTTTCTAAGAGGATCATCTCCCATAACCCAGCCATTATGAGCCATGAAATAACAAGCTTTATCTGGCTGATGTATCATAGTTTCTTCTTCCTCCACAGTCAGCTCTTTGAATGGATAAGTAAAATACCTACAGAATAGACAGGCAATTTAAAAAAAAAAAAAAAAAAAAGTAAGGTAACCTAAGCTGAAATTCATTGTCTTTGAAATTAGAATATCTGCTATGAACTGGCTTGTAGACAAAACAGATACAAAAAAACCCCTAGCTGCTAGACTATAAATGATGGGGAGTTTTCTATTTTGTAGCATGTCTTGAAGGAGAAAGGACAGGTGTTGCCACTATCTCGGTGTCAGCTGGTAGCGTTAAGATTAAAGACCTAGCCCTTCAGATACATGAGTGGCATCAAGTACATCAAACATGAAAGGTGTAAGCTGTCCTAGTTCCACCCCTCTTCCACCTAACAAGAGCAATTTGCAATATGTAAGGCTTCGATGTGCTCTGAGTATTTTTTCATGGTCTTTGGTCACATTTGTTTATTAAACAGTTACCATTGTTCCATAAAAAAGACAGTCAACTTATTAAGTAGCATTTGTCCATGGGAAAGAAAACATATACTTGTACATACAAATGTATACTTTTAATGAACTTTGAACTCACTTTCCCTGGATAGATTCGAATAGATTCCAAACAAAACATAAAATACCTGGTAACTAAAGGATATTGTCTGCTGATAGGACCCAGCTTAGGACCATCACCAGCCAGTCGTTCATAAACCACAGTCCCCACAAGACAATTGACAGCCTAGAAATAATTAAATTATGCATTATTGAAATGCCTACATTTATTTGCAATTTAAAACAATTCAGCATTAAAACACAATAATCGTAAGACCTGCTCTTGATGGTGATTAGTTTGTCTGTATTGTTCAGCATTCAGTTCCTCAATCCTCTTGCGAAACCAGTTACAACATTCTTCTATTGCAGCTGGTCCATTGCTTATCAGGAGGACATTAAAAGCAGAGAACAATTAGAATAATTTATTTTTAAAACATGCAGTATACATAACTAAAAGGAATGAAAAATTAAATTTTTCCCATCTCTGAAAAGAATTTCATTTATTTAGTTGTGCAAATTTAACTTCACTTGTGATTTTAACTTATAATCAATAATACAATACCTGTGTGGTATGAATGTTGCCAATGCTATATTCATATCTACAGTACAACCAAATCGTCTATAATCAGGGTCCTGAACTATTTGAAGATGTTGATTTGGATCAGATTTAGTGCTCATTTTGCCTAAGGACAAGATAGAAAAGAGTACTCAAAGTAAAAATAGGAATTACATTTAAAAGACATACAACTTTTATAAATTCTAGCATAAGCAAGATATGGGCAGATAAAGGCTTCGAAGGTGTGCAAAGTCTTCAAAGACTTTACTAGCCCTCAAAGCATTCTTGTACACTTAAATCAGCGCAGTAGATTTCTCACATAGCAAAAAATGGGATTATTTTGTTTTCCATCTTATTGTTAAGTTTACCTAGAAGTTTCTTGAACTATAAATATATAATCCACATGCTTCAGCAACATACCCTTCCTTTACCTTGAGTTAGAAGGGTTTTAAATTGCTGCACAGCCTTGTTAACATCCACTTGGAAAAACTCCCATAGTTTAATTTTTGGATATACATCTTCCCAAATGATTTTACGGATACACTGTAAAAATAAAAGTTATGTTAAATATAATTAAGAAAAGCTAAGTGCTCATGTGAATTGTTCAGAAAAAAAAAATACTGGCAAGTAAAAGGTTATTTCATTAAATATATCTGCAAAGTATACACCATTTTTTGCGTGTTTCCACAACCTTAGAAATATTAAAGGTTTATTCAGCTATTTATAGTGTTCATTAGCTTATACTTAGTTCTCATTCACTTACATTCAGGTGATGATCATTTTCAATCAACGGAGAGACCCCTTTAGCAGTATACTTTCCATCAGCCACCATACAGGTCAAGTGCCACAGAGCTCTATCCAAGACCCAAGCTGGCTTCAGGTGAGGAGAATTTACAAGGTTATAGCCACATTCTGGATGCATCCTGAGCCATTCACTGTTAGTAGCTTATTCAAGAAAGGGAGGGCGGAGGAAAAAAAGAAGTACACAAACTGAACACTTAGTTGTTTTGTGCAAACGTCTTAACACCAAGAAGTTAAGGTACTATGGCATGTATACTTAGTTCACATTTCAACTAACGTTTTCCATATCAATAGAAGATCATGTCTTATGCAAAGGTGTGCATTATTGATAGCCATTTGTTTTGCAACAGATACAGTTGCAGAGACTGCAGAGAAACTTCTTGTTAGTTACATAAAAATATGCAATAGTACCACCAATTCTAAAACAATTAAAAAAAAAAAAATCATGTTTTTGTTGCTAGAAATACATCAAATAATGGACATGAAATGCTCTTTGTGTGTTCAAAGCCAAACATACATCCCAAACCAAGATTTAAGATGGCCTAAGTTGTTTATTTTTTAATATTAATTTATTTTTTAATATTCTTAACCCTATCAGATGATACACACACACAGCCAGAGAGCAAGAGTGCACACACACCAGCCAAGAAATAATTAATGAAAAATGTAGTCAAATGGGCTTTTAAGAAAGGATTAGCTGTGACACTGTTGTGTACATAAGAAGCAGCAGAGTGGTGGGAAGAAATGCCACCGAGTCCGACACAGGAAGATGAGTGCACTGTCTGGTGCATGCAAATAGAACACCAGTTCAGATCAAACACTACACTCTGTGTCTATTTTCTAAACTTCCCCCGTAGCATCAACAAGCACCAGAAGATATGCTGAACATTAAGAATTAACTCAGAGAAGGTAAGGAACCTTCACTAGAAAATGGGTGTAATATTCTAATATGGACAGTAGTGTGCATGCAGCAATGTAAGTAAATACATATATAGCAGAAAGAACTTTGATTTTGGAAGTATGACAATGAAGAAAAAATCCTCAAGAGTTAATTTCTTTCCATTTTTGGAACTGTCCTAAACAGTTTAACTGAAAATAGTTGTCATATATTCTTTTGAATGAATCTCTGCAATTGAAAAACTAAATGTAAACAAAAAAGCACAGAGTGCATAAGAACAACACACCACCACAATATTACTCAGGTTTTACAAGTTTTTTTAAAAAATCTTTTTTGATAGAACATGTCTTATTAATCCATTGTTTTAGAAAAGCAGAGAAAAATAGAAGCAGTACTTCACACAAGGGAAAATATGTAACAAATTATTATATTGGAAACATGAATAAAGAGCCATTAACGTGTCCAAAATTATAGCAGAACAACTAACACCTAAACCAACTTTGCTTAGTTCAAAGAAGTTCAAACAAAAATGTCAAAAGGAAAAGAGCGTACTCTCTCTCAGTCTATAGTATGAACAGCTCTTCTGAACACCCTCTTACATTACATCTCAAGACCATTATGAACATGACAAAATTCCAYGTTCATTAGGTCAAACCATTTGTGGAAAATAAGATCTTCATGGTTTAAATGCCACCTACAACTAAAAACACCATACTTATTGTAAAGCTACAAAAAGTAATAATAAGCTCAGGCTGTTAAAGGCTGTTCTAGGCCAACCAGATCCTCCACCCCCCGCCCCCCCCCCTCTTTTTTTTTTTTAAAATACTACTTCTGAAAAAAATGTTTTTCTTCAAAAAGCAAAGCTAGCTTCCTCTATTAATCTAGCAAGAACCATGATTTACTATAAAGGACTTCCATGAGTAAATATATTGTCTTTTCAGAATTAATTGTATAATTTAAATCTAAGGTGTTATCATGCAAAAAAAAAAAAAAAAGTCAACAGGCCTTCCACTAATTCTGGTATGGAACAGAATGCCGTTTTCTGATCAGAAGGTAAGCTCCAATGATTCACAACATAATACCAAAAGAAATCTAATTCTGCAGAAAAAAATTTGCCCAAAACATCACTTGTGATTACATTTGTTACAGCTAGAGAGAAAATACACACAAGTATAAAAATATGGAAATATTAAGATGAGGAATTACAGAAAACAATTTCGAAAATTCATTACATTCTTATTTAAGAAAATAATATCACATTATTCATTGTTATATAAATCAAACACAAACTTAATATTTAGTTGTGATGCCCACTGCCCAAGACTTCTGTTTTTTTTCTCCCCTTTATAAAGCCGAGAAAAGGTGGTGTTTGATGCGATTAGTTAAGTGCTTGGAAGTAGGATTTACTCAAGTGTTAAATTGCAATTAGACAATAGTAGCCTCTTCTGAAAGATAAAAAAAAATATAATTTATTTCAGTTTATTGTATTACTTCATATGATTTATTACAGCCACCGAAAGCTCAGAAAAAGAAAAAAACAACTCTCCTTTTTCTATCTCCTGGTGAAAAGTAAATGCCAGCGAACACAGTATTTCTTATGTGAGGATGTTTGAACACCCTGAAGGAAATGGCAGCCCAAAAAGGGCACATCTACCCAGTTACCAGACAGCGTTTGCAAGTTTACCTATGATACTCCTGCTAACATGCCAAAGGTGCATCTATATTTAACATTAAAAGTAAAGTAGATGCATGCGCTAAAGTCAGGCCATAGATGCTGGCTTTCATTAGAGACGAACAGAGATGTTAACATCAAAAACTGATTCCCACCGTTCTCTACTGTGCAAGCAGTCTGTTATGCATTCCAGTATAAAAAACAAACACCTTAGCTTAACTGCTTAATACTACTGAAAGTGAGCTGTCTGACTTTACAACAGGAACAGAGGGGAAGCATTGCCATTTTTATACAGTGGTCTCAGCTAGAAGGCAGAAACTACCAACAGATACAACCACTGTAAGCTGAGGGCTCATGAGCTGTTAGAATTACCAGCATTAGAGAATTGACTGTGAGACAACTTAAGCTTTTAATGCAGACATGCTGCCAAATTAATAACGGTGTGCAAATATCCATAATCTGCTCAAGATAACTGACTATACATTTTGTGTCTTTTATATTCAAATGAGACTATGAAACGTGTTGTACAATTAAATCACCCTAATGTGCAGGAATGAACTAATTTAACTACTAGAAATTACTGTTCAATTAAAATACCAAAAAAAAAAAGTAAAGTTAAATGTCCATCTAAATCAAGATCCAGACAAAAAAAAAAACAACCCAAAACTAGTTGCCTATTTTCTTATTTCAAAAGTCCCCAAAATGTTTTACCTCCACAGGCATATACAACATTATTGCTTACTCAGACATTTATCAATGTATCTTTCTGCTTAGGCTAAATTTGACGTTTAACAAAGTTTGGAGTCAGTTGTAAATCAAGAAGTTTTATTATAAACAACAAAGAGGGGGGAAAAAAATTTGAGTTTAAAAGTTTGAAAGCATGAAAGAAAGCCATCAAGTATACCTTGCTTAATGATGTAAGTCAGGACCATGGTTATTTGAATATTTCTACCCTGTTAGAAGACACTTCTAAACATCCTTTCACCACAGTATAAATGTTTAGTCATCCACCCCAATGAAGATTACTTTGAACTCTGAATGTAACCTGAAGAAGTCCTTCTACAAATGTAGCCAAGTAATAATGTGACATTTTTCTTTGCAAATGTATTTTGGAGTCTAATAATTAGTTTAGACTTAGATACTTCTGTCCATAAAAACATTCGCCTTGGTAGTATGCAAATATACAGAGTAAAAAGATGACAGGATCTCAAGCATGTGTGAAACTGGACTTCTAGTTGGTAAAGTGCAAGAAATTTTTTATCCAAAATTGGGAGAATGTTTAAAAGCCTAATTCCCTCAGACACATAGCCAATAACTATACTTAGTAACTTCTCAACAAACAGATAGGGCAAACAACAGGGCCCACATTGCATTGCAGACTGACTGGATAGGAATGTTTGGCAGCAGTCAACACCAAAGAACTAAAGCAAATAAAGCTTGAGATTCACAGATATCTGTGGTTAGGGTTTTTTTAAGCCTCAAAGGACTGTAACATCAACATACAGAATCATTTGTTGCACTCTCTGCTATGAGAATGCTAATTATTGTGATCTTTAGAATTACAGCATAAGATGAAAACTGCATTATAAACATAATGGAAGTAAACTCATTATCCAAATAATCAGCAAACTTACAAATGATGAAGTACCATAATTTACATTTCATCAGATCATACTGAAGAAAACCCACTGTCCCTCTCTGCACAACAGACAACTTTAGCTACGGAAAACAATTAAGTAAAGCCTTCAATGCATTGGCATATCTATGCTTAAAAAAAACCCCACCCCAAACACAAAGCTATCTCTTTTTTTTTTTTTCCTTTCCCCACAGACTGAGCTGTAACTTTTCCTCCATTGCTTAATCCTAGCCTCTTGTCCCTATTCTGTTTGTTGTCTGCATTTTAGATCCAAATTAGAGCAGTTACTTTTAAGCAGCTACAAGAATAAAACCCTGTTTAACAAGAAAGTACTCAGTTTATATTCACCAAATAATTCATAATGCAGATTTCATTCATTTATGTGGGAGCTGCACACTGCAGATCATAAAAATAAGCATATTATAAAAACACAGACACATGCACAGTTCATTAATTCTCTCTAAGAAGGGCTCTATTCACTCTTTCAACAACAATACTAAATTCTTTTACATCTGTTATGGAGACATATCAGTTATAATTGTAAAGAGTTGTCCTGGATTTGAGAGATTCAAAGACAGAGACAACTAAGTTGCTTAAAACAGCTACTAAAAGATGGGTTCAAGGGGCAAACGTTGAAGGAAATAATGAAATGTCATTATAGGACCAATCTGGTTATTAATACACACAAAAAATCATACCAGTATGATTGTAGACTACATCTGTGATGCAAAGCATATTCCATTCATTTTTCAATTTTTCCACAAGAGCTCCTATATCACTCCAAGTGCACTTTTTATTATGGCTTGAAAATTCAGGATTTACTTCTAACTGATCAGCCAGTGAATAACATGATCTAGACAGTCCAAGCTTCTGCAGCGGTGTAAAATGAATCATGTTGTAACCTACATAATAAGAAGCAATTTATTTAATAAGAAAAACAAATTTCAGTCAAAGTTAATTGAAAGAAGCATAAGTTGTTACAGTTATAACATGTACTTAAAGCTAGTGTTTGGAATAACCAGTGCAAATGAATCTGAATCTTCCCCTTGAAATTCTACATAACACAAGCTTTAAAAAAAAATCACCCTGTCAGTTCTACAAACTTCCAAGTCTATTTGAAATCAAAACAATAAAACAAAAGTAGTTTCCCGTATCAGGAAATCCCTGAGTTTTTGCACTGCTGCAAATATTTTAATCATTTCACTGACTTAATCTGGTAACTAAATTGAATCTAGTGGAAAATATTTAGTCTACAAACTAAAGAAGAAATGAGCTGTTTACACTAAGGCTTTTCAGTGTAACCTTGGTTTTTGATCATAAGACAAAAACATATACCCTTTAATATGTGCATTGGCATTACCTGTTTCTTTTGCAACTTTAAGCCTATCTTCCCATTCATGAAATGGTCCCAGACACTTGGCGAGGAACGTCTGGAGCGTAATGCAATCCAAAGGTAACACATGATTATCGGCTCCAACATGCAAAATAGGATCCACAACTATGTAACCTCCACCACTTTTTTCATTTCTAGGAAAAATTAATTTTCATCGGTATAGTAAACATCCATTGTATCAGTCAGTTTCAGAAAGAGAATCCAACAAGCACAGCTATTTCAAAAACACAGTAGCCCAGTACAGTGGTTGGGGGGAGGTGGGGACCAGGACTGCAGAGCACCTGAAGAAAATAGGAAACACTGAAGAGATGTTCATCTCTTAGGTATCATCTCTCTACTGGACTTATGCCAGTTACTTACAAGAATACGACTGGGAAACTCTCTGCAAAAGTGAGATACCTTTGTTATTTTCTGAAACAGAGTACTGGTTTCTCCTTTTAGGATAGGGACAGAAACAAAGAAAGCATGACTGCCYATCTTTTATACAAAGACCTCCATTTGGAGCACCATCCTCAGTAAGAGACCCGAGCTAAATGCTCTTTTAAGCCTGAGGGATTTTAACCACCCATTTTCCAGAAACTCAGAATACCAGACTACAATCATTACAGATACTGGCATTCCCCCCTGCACTTGTGCTGTTGAAACAAAGGAGGAAGTAAAGAATGTGAAGTAAAGAATGCCAGAACCTCTGGGCTAGAAAGATAGAAAACAACCTTCAAAGTCAATGAAGAAAGTACAAATTAATCATTCAGATACTTAGAATGCTGACAACTATGAAAAATTGTAAAAATGGCTTGCCTTTCCAACATTTACAGAAAATTGATTAACTTTGTTCTGTATATTCTCCACAGTATCTTTTAATCAGAAAGTATTAGACAACTACCACAGCTACTGTCTTTCATTAGCAGATTCAGATAGGCCCCATAGTTGCAATTTGAAAAATGCATGGAAAAAATGTTTTTATTCTTAACAGTGATTTCCTCAGGTTAAAACGTAGACCAAGGGAGCAGACTGCATTTGGCTGTAAGTATAGAATTTCACTTACCCAAGACTGAAATAGTACTGGTATGACCCAGAAATCTGGAGATCCAGCTTGCAGTATTTGTCAGAGTCATCTTCTTTTCCTGTGGGATTGTGCCACAATAGTGTCCTGAACTTGTGGCAATCAAATACTTCTCCAGAAGCTGGATAATTTGTGTACACGGTAACGGGCTTGCCTTGAAGAGTCGGGCCCAATCGGAACTGTAGTTCAAAACCTCAAGAAAAAAAGATCAAATCACTTTATCAGGAGGACTAGCTGTTTCTATTGTGTAATTACAAATCATAATTTGATATTACGTTAAGAAGAAAGATCACCAACATATCCGCCAAGAATTTCGGCAGAATGGTATATTTCTACAGCATCATCTCTCCCTACTTTCCTGTCATTGTTCTTTGCATACTTTACATATAGTCCTTTTCCTTTACTTGTATGGCACTATTTATCTCCTTTCCAATTTGTTCCTCTTTGCGATACAAAAAGTCTTAAAAAAAAAATACAGCAAAACATCATGATCATCAGACTATATAAAATTTTATGCAGATTTTGGTTTATGTAGTATTTAAGTGCTTAGATTTACCAAGTCCATATATTAAGCTGACCCATGAAAACAAAAATTAGGAACACATTTTGAAACAGAAAATATTTCAAATCCCTTCATTCTCCATTGAGGGTTCACTAAACAACACTAAATTCCTTACGCTTTCAACTGTAAAATGATACATACTTGTGTGAAATCTACAACATACAAACAAATTGTTAAACTTTCAGAAAGCTCTACAAATCAAATGGAGTTTTGTATATGTGCTGCAGGTCACACACACATAGAAAGAGCAGTATTTAGGCTTAAGACACGCATGATAACGAGAACAAAATTAAACTAAACCATACTAGAATCTGTTCAGTTGGATATGAAAAATTCAGTTTAGTCAACAGGTTTCAGAATAGATTTCCACTTGCAGGTATGAGGGCCACCATCATGTGCATGGCTAATTACAGGGTCCTTTCAAGTGACTGAAACAGGTATAAGTGCTTGCACAATAACTTTTACTGAATCACATGCCAGTCATGTAGTTAACTGTAGTAACACACCCACTAGCGCTAGCAGTCTACAAAATTGGGAGTAAAAGAAACCTGAGTATTTGTAAAGAGACAAAGTTATTAATACACAGATAATGAATTAGAAAGTGTAAAAAAACCTGAACAACGACAAGTTCCAGTATGTTAAGTTGAAAAAAAAGCCACTTGCTTATTAAGTAGAATTATGGGGACTCCAATATCAGAATTCAATGTCTGAATACATTTAAATGCAAGTCTCACCAAGCTCGCAGTTTCTCTTATTAACATAATCACCACTGCACCAAAACCACCATGTAAAGCAGTGGGTTTAGGATCTGAATGTCTGTCAGGTAAAATGAAGCTCATTTGATTGCAAGGAAAAAAAAAAAAAAAAAAAAACTTACATGAAAAAAAATGACTTTTGGAAGGTTAAGTATGCTCTCCCCAGTACTGCCCTGACATTTTATTACAGGGATTACTAAGATTAGAGCACAGGGATATAGGCCATTGATATCTTATTTCCTGTAACAGCTACACCGACATCAGGAACGCTGTGCTCAAAATTAGCTATGCCCTCTCAGAGACTGCTATCAGCAGAGACACTTGAATGTTTGATAGCCATTCACTTCTGTGTGACTCCTTCCAACAAAATTTATACAACTGGAAGGATGAGTTAATAATGGAGGTTATGGTCAACTCTGTATTTCTTCACTACTGACATTTTCTTAGATTACACTGTCAGAAAATTTTGAAATCAATACAATTGAAGAGGATTCTTATTCTCAAGAACCAAAATCTTGCTCCTCTACTAAACCACTTTGATATTAGGTTCCTAGATCAATAACATAAAGTAATAAAACCCACAAAATTTCCTGAGTAACAAAAATTGCTGCATCATTAAAAATGGTTTCTAAAGACAGCGGCTTTAGTTTTATAGTCTGAATTTGCTGACCAGCATAATAGTGGACCAATTAGTGGGGTGTTTTTTTGTTTGGGGTTTTTTTTTTTTTTTTTTTTTTTTTT
>JAYKAV010003375.1:193999-216610 GCA_035582835.1 Phoebastria nigripes | reverse complement strand
AAAAAAAAAAAAAAAAAGAAAAAAAAAGAAAAAAGAGAACACCACTGCAGGCTGGGCTCCCTTTCCATTGCTGCCCGAAGTAGGTGGCGAGCTCCCGGCCATTTCCCTCTCACCCGGCCCCAGGGGCTCCCCGCCTAGGAGGAGGTTGAGGAGGCCGCAGCCCACCGCCCCCGACCTACCTTGCTCCAACCTGAAGAGGGTCTTGTCCAGCTTCTCCATCTCGCTGAGGTGCAGCAGCCGCGTCTCCTTACCGCTCGGCATGGCTGCGGCCGTCTGCCCGCTGCCCGCAGCCGTGCTTCTCCCGCGCCAGGAGACTCACTTCGGGGAGGGAGAAGCGAGCCCTGCCGTGAGGGAACACAGACAAAAACCCACAGGTCAGCGGCGACCCCCGGGAGGACGGCGGCCGTTTGGGAACGCCTCACGCCGCCGGCCTCGCTTACATGTTCCCCAGCCCCAGGGGAGAGAGAAGACGAGGCGCAGCAGGGCGGGGAGGAGGGTATGAGGGAGCTGTCAGGAGGCACCCAGCCCTCCCCTGGCCGGGGACCGCCGCCGGCAGCACCCCAGAGCACCTCTCCGTCCCGCTGCGCGGCCCGGCCCGCAGCCAGAACRGCGGAGGTGCCCCCGGCCCGAGCCGTCCCCGGGGGCAGGGGGGGGAGCCTGACACCTGTCACTCTCCCCGCGCGCCCCGGTGCTGCCGGGAGTCACCGCCAGGCCCCTTGTCACCGCCCTGCCTCTGTGGGAAGCGGTGCCCGCCTCAGCTGTCCTACCATACTCACGAGCGGGCCCGGAGAGCGGCGGAGGCGCAGCTCCCCGCTGAGGGCGACAGCTGCCGAGGCCGAGCAGAGCCGGGGCGCGGGTTGGAGCAGCCCGTCTGCCCTCGCCTGCTGCGGCAGTCCCGGGCTGGCCGGGCGGGCAGTCACTCACACACCCGCCAGCAGCCGCGACAGATTCGCTGGACCACTTTTTTCCTCCCCTTTTCTTGCTTTTTTTGAAACAAACTTTATTGGTTCCGCCGCGGCCGCGCACGAAGACGGGCGGCGCCGCCGCAGCTCCCGCGAGAGCGCAGGGCCCGCCCCGGCGGCGGTGCGAGGCGGCCCTGCCGGGCCGGGCCGGGCCGGCCCAGGCCAGGCTGCGTCTGCCCCGCCCCTCCCCTCTCCGCCCCGCCCCTGTCGGGCCTGCCCCGCCCCGGCCCGCGAAGCGCAGCCTGAGGGTAGAGGTTATCTCAGAAGCGACCTACGTCCTCGGCGTTGTTGCGGCTGCGAGCGGGCTGAGCTCTCCGCTAGTCCGGGCCCCGGAGCACCCCAGGACTTTCGGGGAGCGCAACGTAGTGGGGCCTGATCTTCTGCCCCTGCCTTTACAGCCGTAGCCCCTAACGGCGCCTTTACACACGGCTTGTGCGTACCGGCACGAGAGACCGCCCACCGAGGCGGCTCAGGCACCTGGAACTAAAGCTCTGTGTGATTTAACAGGCGTTCCGCTGAGGAAAATGTGACTTTAAAGGCTGCCTGAAGTACCCGGCTGACGCCTTTGGGCCCAGCCGCTCCTTGCCGTGACGGAAACGCCGCTCCGCGGGGCTTCCTCCGCGTTCCCGCCCTGCTGCCTCAGGGGCCGGCGCGGGCAGGAGCCCGCTGCCTCCCGCCGCGTCGCGGCCACACAGCGGCCAGGCAACCGGCTTCTTCCTGATAGGCTGCGCTGTAGAAAAAACATGATGTCAGCTAGGGTTTAAGTGCTATATATAGTATGTGGACAAGACTACAAACTTCGGGGATCTCTCTTTGACCAAGAGGTAAAATGGTTTAAAAAAACCAAACAAACCCAAAAAAACACTACCCTTGTTTTGAAGACTGCTGTCATCTGAACCGCTGTCACCAGGCAGCCCTTACCATTGCTTTGTATTGCGGAATACCTGGGACAGTTGCTCCAGGTCTCACCACCGAAATCATTAACTGCACCCCACTGTAAAGGTCAGCCTTGCAGCTTTGGAAGGTCAGTCTATTTTTATTGCCTAGAACTACGTTAAACAAAAAAATTGTGCTTCTCAATTTACAGTCACTATGTTATACTGTTTATTATTTTTTTTCTTTTCAAAGGTGGCATATTTTGTGGAATTGGGAGGAGTCTGCAAAACAATTTAGACTTAACCATTTACTTCCAGTCATCCCATGCATACCCTTATAACTGTGTTTTACTGCAATGTGTTCATCCAATTATGATGCATTTAGGGGCAGTCCAAAGACCTTGATATTCATGGAAACACTTCCACCCATTTCAAACTGAGTTTGTTACCTTTTGGTAGCTAATTTTTTTCTTTCCTCCTTCACCTGCTCCTCTCTCTGAACATTTTAAGAAATCTGTTTGTTCCTCATTACAGTTCACATTTTTTGGTATTGTTGAGAAAGGTTTTCATGTTGGTGTAAGTGAATATGTCAACTTTTATGCCCCCTGACAATATCAGGATCTCTAGACAGACGGGGAAAATTCCTAGTAAAAGCCCCTCTGCATGTTTGTGCAGTTCCCCTAACATTCACCTCAGTGAGACTCATTCTGGTGTGATTCAAATGTGATACTTCCAATCTGGATTATTTTACACAGATATTTCCTGGGGGCCCAGCGGGATTCTCCCATCTTCCTTGACTTTCCTAGCTCCCTTATTCCTCACTCAGCTTGCTGGCCTGTGTGCTTTGTATACAGGACAGACTTGCACCYAGCGGAAGCCTGGCTCTCCTGGTATGCTGGCTGTTTTCTCTGAACTGGACGTGTCCTAATAAAGAAGATACAACATAGGAATGGGAAATACAAGAAGCTCCAACAGGTATGGGAGTTGTAGGAACAAAACCAACAGACATTGAAAGATATCTGGACCATCTCTTTGCTATGGTCCTCAGCAGGCTTCAGGATCCTGAAGTGACTTTGCAGTCAGTCTGCCACAGACGTGCACAAGTGCCTCTTCCTCCAGGCTTGCTATTGTCCTGTCATATACTGCAAACAGGGCGGGACTTAGAAATTTCATGAGCTGCTTGCACAGTGAACAGTTCTAAGAGAGGAAGAGCAAATAATGCCCATGTAGCCAAGTCCTTTGCATAAATAGTTACCCTAAAGTGCATGCTGAATACCTTGTGAAAAGCAAGAAAAACCCAAAAGGGTATTACTGAACGCAATTTTACCACTGCCACTAAGTTTTGAAATGTAGCTCTTTTGTTTTCTTAATAGGGAAACTCGCCCTACTCTAGTTACTAGGTTCACTATATTATGCACATAGACAGGTTTTGAAATGTATCCAAGTTTATGAAAAAGGATTTTTAASTTTCTCAAGACAAAAATTGTTAGGAGACCGAACTAGCATACAGCCTCCTGATTCCAAATCCTGAAGCAGTTATTTTGACCAACATTTGTGACTGTAGCTAAAACAGATGTCAACAGTCTAAATGAAGGACTTGAGCCACAGCAAAAAAGTTCCCTTAGTACTATTAAATCACTTAATAATTAGAACAGTATCATTTCATTGGCCTTCAATATGAAAAAGCTGACTATTATAAAGACACTGAATGAATATAGCAGGTCCCTTGATGAAGTTTAAATCAGGAAAGCAGAGCAGACTGCTCTAATCCTTTCTCCATCAACATCACTTCTTATGCTGGCACATCCCTTACAGACTGGGCCTGTGCTAATTTAGCAGATGTAAATTGAGCAGGCTTTCTGTATATGGGAACCACACCAGCAAAACATCAATGCACAAGTGCTACCATTTAGCATTGCAGATATTGTATAGGAGACAGCCAACAGCAATCACACATGGCATTTGCTACACTGGCATCTAAATGGTGCATTTCACAGTGCTGTTTTATCTTCAGTTTGCAGTTTCTCTGTGTGTGATATGATATACCACAGCAGGAAAAGATCAATAGTTGCTTCAAAATAAGAGTGGACACCATATCAACGTCATTATCAGGAAATAATTTTCCAGCTTTTTCAAATATATTAATACCAGAATTCTTCAGTTCTTTTACATACACCTTCCTAGTACTCCCTCCCTTCCCGCCTTCTGTTTTGTAACACAGTATTACAGAACACTTATCCTAGCAGTGGCCTCAATACACTTTGGGGAGCCTGGTCACGAGGTGTCAGATCACACTCACATCATATTGCTTATGCCTGTTTTAAAGGTTATGACTGTAAAGTGTAGGAACTTAGAGTACTTACATGACAGTACTCTTTTTTTAAATAACAGAACAATAGCTCCCAATAACAACAGTAAAAGCCAAATAGCACAGACAGAACTTAACTGAACTTCTAACAAAAATAAAAAGCAGATTCCTTTGGCCTGTATGCAGGAGATATGTGACTTCATAAAATTTAAAGTGATAGCACAGTTTTTCTCAATGCCCCACATTCATGACCTGTAAATTCATGAATTAATACTGTGCTATTGTTCAAACAATAGGAAGCTTCAGAGGTGTTGAATCTTCTGTGTAGCTTTTGTCTTCTAATGGGGAGATCTCATCCAGAAATGCAAACCTGATTTTGAAAGAAAGCTCATTTTCTTTAAAACTGTATCTCTGCAATTTGATTAGACTCCAGTCTAGAGTGAGTTAGATCTTTGCTATGCAGTGGTTGAAAACAAGTGCTGTTCTTAGACACATTATGTGCTCAGCAGGAATTTACATACGGCCTTGGACATTAGAATCTAGCATTGAGAGAAAATATTGGTCAGAACATTGAAGTAATCACCTGTAGCCTTTTTTTTTTAAATCCCTTGTAAATAGCTAAACAGATTGCAATAGCCTGATAGGCAGCGAATAAATAGTGGGCTGGAATAAAAATGTCTATATAAGTAAGAAATCAAGTGAGATGAAGAGGCTAGGACAGTAGCCTATGCGGTTTGTTCTTACTGAACATGTAAATACCCTTTGCTCTAGTTACGTGGCAGTGTTGGTTTGACCTTTCAAAGATGAACCTGGTGTCATCATGAATTTTTGCATTGCAGAAACATTTTTGGTTTGTTTCTAATCCAAGCTCGGCCATTCTTTTACTGTGTGGCCTCAAACAATCAATGCTCTCTGCTTTAATTTCTGTATAAAGTTAGACTGCTGTTAATTTTTAATAGAAAATTGTAAAATGCAATGCATTTACGTTAAAGAGGTCCAAATAAAATTTTATTATAGTTAAATGCAGCTTTTCACATAATTGCTTAAGATACATTTGACTATGCTTTAGCTAACAGCATCACATTAATCTGATCTTCTGCAAATGTGGTACTTGGCAAACAAAATTTTAAGCTAAGTGTCTGAATGGTATTCTTGTACCATTTAACTTAGTTAAGTGTAAAATAAATCCACATGTACTGGTGCAATTTTTGTTTTACAAGGAGAACATATTACACCAGTTTGCTGAATCACTACCAGCACTTTTATCTTCCTGTAAATTGTTCCATTTAACACTAGTGAGATATGCTGAGATATAAGACTTCAGAGTATCTGTTCCTAAAGGAACTGTAGTAATGTTTTATCAAGCAGATCTACTCTTTTCAGTTTTATAGTTCCTCCTCAAAAATAAATATTTAAAGAGTCTCTCTTGCACACTCCATTTTCTTTATGATGCTCCTTCCTACTGTATCAAATTATAGTGAGAATATCATTGATATTTTCTTGGTCCATTAAAACAATAATCCTTAAATCTTATCTAGACAGCTCTTTAAGCTCAAATGGTAAAAAATTGATTGGACTTGTGTCTGTTGTATAAAATTGGCATCTGATTTTTAAGCGAAGAAATAACTACATACTAGGTTATCTGAAAGCTAATACTGAGGTCCGTGGGCCTGCTTTGTAATCTTTCAGCGCAGACAGAATTCAAGCCATAGTAATTTAAACAGACTACCATGGTGTGATATGTTGCAGAAGGAGAATATTTCACCAAATGTATGACTACAGCAAGCATTTGTTTTAAAAGATAATTTTCATCTCTTCCTCATCTTCATGCCTTGGAACAAATTCCTGATTTCTCATTGCCAAATCACTTTCATTCCCAGGCCTCTTTTCAACCAGTTTTTGCATTCTACCACCAAGTTAAACATGAGCAGGAAGAGCAGGGAAGATGATGCAGGAGTGGTTTGCACTAGAATGCTACAAAGCTAAAATTCAAACTGACAAATCTTCTTTTGCTATATAGCAATTAGTGCACCTAATTCAACATTCACAGTTGAAGCATCACCAAATGCTGCTACCAGAAATTCAAAGTCCTTACTTAATGTTTGTCTTGTTGATATCGTCAGATCTTTTGGTTAGCCATGAACTTGAGTTTAGGATTGCTGATCAGAAGTAGCTTGCCCATAACTGGGCAGCGGCTCCTATGTGAACTCACAGGAGCTAGGAATGTAGCTCACAGGAGCTAGGAGCTGTATGTTGGGGCAAACTGCTGCTGCTGCTGCCTAGCTTTTCAGAGTATCTTATCTCTGTGCAAACCACTGGCTCTCCATTCCAGCTGGATTCTTGTTGATGGAGGAATCACTGTCTCATACAGTAGTGCAGTATTGATATTTTGCCTCCAAGTATGTCAGTGACATATTTGTTGGGTCACTGCAGGTGCTGTGCAGCAGGTTCCCTCAAAGTTTGGAACTTCCTTGGAGGTACCAGCTTGCACAGAGACTATGTACTAACCTGGCTCTGCAGGAGGCAGCTTTCCATAGCATATCTGGACTGGGTCACTTTACACCTTGCTTGATATTCCCTTGTACTCATCAAGTGAGGATTGCTGCTTATAGGACTTGAAAGCTGGTATGAAACAATCTTCTCTTTCTTATTCTTCTCACAACTCACCTATGTTGGATATGCCTTTTACCAGCTCTGTTATAGACTGACCAGTTTATTAGCTTTTGAAAGTCTCTGCAAGCATTTAGGGGAGACTTGCTAAAGTAAGAGCTAAAATCCCTCTAAGGATTCCTACCGAGCATACTCAAACATCACCACATGGTTCCCCCACAGGGGTACTGGGCATGTACTAACTAGCATGTTGCTACAACTAACAGCATTGCCCATCATGCATCATCCCTACAGAACCACTGCTTGTGCTTGAACTCAGAGCAAGCACAAATCCCACAGACATACCAGGTCTGAACAAAGAATGCATTTATAAGCCATGAAGGAGACAAATTGAGAGCTGCTGAGAAAAAGGTGAAAAGCTGGAAATGGGTTGTCTGTGAAAGGACCTCTGAGATGAGATGAAAAAGAATGGGAAAATTAGTTCCTAGTCTGAGAGAAAGGAAAGAGGAAAAAAGCTGTGGGGCAGGGGTGGAATTGAGACTGGCTTGCAAAGAAGCTGATAAATGTGTGGAAAAGCATTGTACTAGATTTCAATTAATCTTGTAGTTTCACATTACAAATTGTGTAATCAGGTCTAAAGTGCCTTATACTGAAGCACTCATAGGTCAATGCTTTTGCCAGCAAGCTCTTTGCTCCCCATGAAATGGAATAATAGGATCTTGTCGCATCTCGCTGATATAATAAAATTAATAATTTTAAAAAGCACCACAGAAGTGATGAAAAATACAGAAAACTCAATAAAGTTAATAATTCAGTACTTTTATCAGATAAAACTTCAATGGTGTGCATCTGATAAAGCGATGGCCCACATCCCTTGAAGTGGGTAAAATGATTTTACTGCAGTCCTTTATCCATTGATTTAATTGTGCTGTCCACTGAATTAAGTGGAGACTCTTTCAGAAAAGTGGCAGGTTGTCATTGTATCATAGCACCTATACAGACCTGGCTCAAATTGATATCAGGGAACCAAACTTAATTCTTTCATTTCAGATAAGCAAGGAAGTGTTTTTTTGAAAAARTTCTCTTTAAGTCAAAGTCGATGCACATCTTGGTAGAAAGCTATTGTGCGCGTACTTCAGCTGTTGATGTGTCAGAATAGAGATACAAAAAAGAAAGTAGGTTTCTGTGTAGTCAAGAGTGGAAAACCTTGTTTTACTTAGTGGCTAATGCCACCAGGTGGCTAGTTGTGTAATTGACTGAAAGCTGTAAAATGCGTTTTTCTTTTACCTCTAGGTAAACAAGTATTTTCATATACGTTTCCAAGTGTGAATTTTTATGCGTGACATAAAAAAATTAAAAAATAGTGAAAGTAGAAAGGGCTGATTAGTAGAGAGGAATAAAGACCAAAGAGAAGCATACATAAAAAGAATATTTCTGGAGGTCAGTGGAATACGTTTATCTAGTTTGTAGGTTAACAGTAAGTCAGTTGGTAAAACAGATAAGTATGAAACAGTGCCAAAGCTCAAGGGAAAATAATTAATTAATTATGGAGAAAAATATGTCATCCTACATTGTGACTTTTATCATAATTTATTTCCTTTTAGATGGTTAGTATTGTTTCAATGACTCACCATTCCACTCTTTGAGGGAAAAAAAGCATATGCAAATTACTTTGGTAGGAAAAATTCTTCCTAAGATAATATTATTGTTGTTATTTCCCTAATACATATTTAGCTAAGATGATAACGCTGAAAAGCTTTAAAAATGCTGAAGTCTAGTCTTGTAAGTGTAGGATACACAAGAGGGAGATGAATAAATATAGGTGTCAGGACTGTTATCTTCATAGGAAGACCAGTCTCCTGCATGTATTCGGCCAAATCTAAATGTACTTTTTCAAACACATGTCAATATATCAAAATAGAAAACAGTAGTAGCAAAAACTTCTTAGATCCAAGTTATCCATCATCAAAACAATTTGATAGGGATGCAGCCTTTTTGCACATCACTTGATTTGAACTCAAGCGACATTTTACTGTGATAATCTTGCCAGTGAGATAGAGAAACCATTTGCCTAGTGCGCACACATATATGAAACTTGAGCAAGGGTTGACCTTATAAAATACCACAGTTTTGCTGTATAGTTAGCTTAATACCGAAGAGGAAAATTGATTACAAGGAACCACATAATAACACAGGTTCTCTTCAGACCTAGCTTCAATGGCTTATTGTTTTCCGTATTACTTTGGGCTTAAAAAATAGCATAGCTATCAGTATATGCCTTGGACTGCACAATATTTAATTTCCAAAATTACATATATTTTACTTAATTGTTTCCTCAGGTGTTAAGCAACAGAAATTTCTCTTTATATACTCAGCATGCAGTCTCCTTTATGAAATTGCTGTTGCTTTCAAAATTATAAGCTTTCACTTACTTCCTTGAGGTCCTGTAACAAACTATGCAAAGAAGTCATCAGCTTCTTTTCATGTTAGATGTTATGTTGTTCATTTGCTGCTTGACATCATCATCCTCTGACATAGTTCAATAGTGGATTACAATCTCTCTTCAGGCTTGCAGTAAGGTTAAAAACCAACCCCCAGCCCTCTACGTCTCTAATTGATCATTTGGTTAAGCTAGAAACTTCTGCTTTGCAATAAATACAGAATTGTTATGAATGCACTAACAGAACTATAATTGCAGTATATTTTACAAAGAAAATGCATCTGCGGGCTTTTTATATTTTTATAGTTCATATATCCTAATGCATTTTATTTCCTTGATACAACTTGGATGTTGACACTTAACAAATTAGCATGCAGTACTCTTTCATAGAAATATTTTCACTAAGGCTGCAGAACTGTTGATTATTAATTTTTTTTTTTTTAAGGAGACCAGTATGTTTGAAAAGAATCCTTCCAGACAGATTGATGATTGCCTATGCAGAAGGAGTATGGGTACTTGTACTCAGTAGTTAGAGAGTAATTGTTTTTTCCTGGTTCTCTTGTTTTTTTCCTGGTTTTCTTGCTTTATAGCTCTTTGGCAATAGCTAACACCTTCTGAAATAAAAGAAGCTATAAAATGAGAAGCAAAACAGTATTCCCTCCCTTACCCACTTTACCTTTCACAGATAAATGAATTTATTTTCTTGAACTCTGATTACAGTTTCCAACAGGATTGTAGCTTTCATTTTCATCCCTCCTTGTGGGTCTTAATGAGGAAATTACTTCCATATATTCTTATATTTATAACAATGTTTCAGAAGTATAGACCCSATTCTGTCAATGGGCCAAGACCCTAAAATAAGATCTTAAAAAATATTTGGATATTAATTCCTACTACAATCTGTGTAAATTATGATCCTAAATATTGTCAAGAATATTGGTCATTGTGATCACCAGAGTTTTCATACTGTAAATGTATTTATGTTAGTATTTGTCATACTAATAAATTTATTTATGTTAGTATTTGTCATACTAGTAAGTATCTGCAAGGAAGGCTGGTTTTTAATAAGCATAAATTAATTAGAAACACACAAGAACTTAATAAAGCATGTATGTACTTGGACTTACAATTTTATCAAACTCTTTCATATTTTGGGGGACTTTATGAATGGCTGTTGGAAACAGAATGGTTTTTTTCCCCAGCTAGGGGGAAGTACCCATATTTGATTTTAAGCTATTGATCATGCGTGTCGTGGTTTAACCCCAGCCAGCAACTAAGCACCACACAGCTGCTCACTCACTCCCCCCTGGTGGGATGGGGGAGAGAATCAGAAGAGTAAAAGTGAGAAAACTCATGGGTTGAGATAAAGACAGTTTAATAGGGAAAGCAAAAGCCRTGCACGTAAGCAAAGCAAAACAAGGAATTCATTCACTACTTCCCATCGGCAGGCAGGTGTGCAGCCATCGCTCGGAAAGCAGGGCTCCATCACGCCTAACGGTTACTTGGGAAGACAAGCACCATCACTCCAAACATTTCCCCCCCCCTTCTTCTTCTTCCCCCAGCTTTATATACTGAGCATGACGTCACATGGTATGGAATACCCCATTGGCCAGTTCGGTTAGCTGTCCTGACTATGCTCCCTCCCAGCTTCTTGTGCACCTGGCAGAGCATGGGAAGCCGAAAAGTCCTTGACTAGTGTAAATACTGCTTAGCAACAACTAAAAACATCAATGTGTTATCAACGTTATTCTCATACTAAATGCAAAACATAGCACTATACCAACTACTAGGAAAAAAAAAAATTAACTCTACCCCAGCTGAAACCAGGACAATGCATTATGTTTCTTCAGTTGCTGTACACTTAGTGAGATCTCAGCTTCCCAGTGACTTCCATGAGCAAGATAACATAAGTCAAAGCATTTGTCTGATTAGGCGAAGTAGTTCATTATTGTTTTTCACATTAGATATATCTTATAATATGCTATTACAGAGTACCTCTAAGGTTAATGCTGCTTTTATAGAAACTGAGAAAACAGTAGAACACTAACAGAGCATTTGCAAGTCTGCTGTATTTTAGTAGATAGTACTTTTTAAGAAAATATGGCTAAACTAATAGTATTGAGATCACTAAGAACCGCTCAGACCTACTAATAAGCACCTGAATTACCAGAGCCCTCCAGTCAAGGTGTTTGTTAACACAAACACAATATTTCTATTCTGTGGGAGGGCAAAATTCCCATTGGATTTTTATTAAATAATTGTCTTTTTGTGCCACTTTGATTTGTGAGCAATTGAGGACTTAGAATAAAACAAAGAAAAACAGAACTCTGAGAAGCCTGTGCAAGTAACTGCAATTTCTGCCAGTAAAACCCCAGTTACAGCCAGTACTTATTTGCTTTCTTGATAAGAAAAACCGGATTTTGCAAGCCTGTATATGTGAACACCTTTAGACATACGAATAGCACTGCAAATGAGCTCTGCAAGCTTTTACAAGGAGAATCTCTCAGTAGAACCCACGGGGCAAGACTCTAGTTGCAAAACCGAGACATTCATCAACACCTCCAACGTTTGGAGACTGCAAAGAAATTAACACATTTCACAGGACCCCAGTTCTTCTGGGGTTCCACACTGGGCAGCGACTTACGCGAGAACACGGAGCGCTTCTAACGTGCCGTTTCGCGTGTCCCGAGCGCACCCGCGGGCAGGGCAGGGTGGCCCGTCACCGGCTGCGGGCGAGCCCCGCTGTCGGGAGCGGCCCCTTGCCGCTGGCTCTGCTCGCTGCCTACCCCGCCCTTCTCCTGCGCCTCCTCAGCCGCCGCCTGGCAGGAGACCGTGTCGGGGCCGTCCCCTGCAGCCAGAAAAGCGACCGCTACCGCGGAGAGAGGCTCGAGCAGAGAAAGGGGGCGGGCGGGCCGCGCCGCCTGACTGCCGCTGTGCATGGGCCCTTTTCTGCGGGAGTGGTGCCGCAGAGGAGAGAAGAGCGGGGGGCTGCCTGGAGCGAGGGTGGTGCGCGGCGGGCGGGGCTCCCTTAGAGAAGCTGCTGTAGCTCCAGAGCGCTTTGGTTAAACTGACGTCAGTGAGTACTCAAAGTGTAGATACTGCAGGCTTTTTGAAAACTACGTATGCTTAACAGAATATCTACAGCAGTTATGAAGCAAATTAAAATCTGGTGAAGCTTTTAAAGTACCTTGTAGCTGCTACCTTTCATGCAACCATTTCTGAATTGCTTTACAGAAACTCTTAAGCCTGCTTGCCTTAATGAGTAAAGGTAAGCTATGGCTTATTTTATCTGGAAGCCACACTAACCATGTTCCTCTTGCATCTTGTTTGCTTCTTAATGTTATGTGAATATTACTTTCTTATTTTGTTTCTTCATTAATGTGCATAGGAGATGGCTGTTATGGTAACTGTTACAGTAAATGTGCTGATCCTGTAGTTGGATTTGCTTGTTGGGGTAACAAACTGTCGTTTTTAGGTCAGCCTGTGACTTTGGGTTCTTCACATAGATAAAAGTTTGCAAGGTTGGGGCCTTAAAGATTATAGGCAGAGCAGCTGCCCAAAAGAAAGTTAAATAATCAAAGTAAACAACTGAACAGGGCAAAATCCTTGCCTCCTGTTCATTCTTGGTGGGATATATGGAAAAAAGACAAACTTACCRTATTCCTTTGTAAGATGGCTTATCCCTCTTCTAAAGGAAAGTGTCTCTTTGATAGGGAGTAAATGCATAACAGGCTTTAAAATCATGCTGCAAATTTGTACCAACTTGTGCTTTGTGGAAGAAAGTATCAAAAGTTGTGGTTTGTTTGGTGTTTTGTTTTTCCCCCTTAACTGCACCAAAAAATAATTAAAATAATTACTTAATGTGAAGCTCTCTGAAGTCTGTGGAAGTACATGTCTGACAAAGCAAAGGAAGTTGCAAGGTCAGTGCTTCATTACAACTTCACGCATTTCAGCTGAAGTGTAGGGTCTTATGGGCTTAGCTTGGGAAGCAGTATAAAATGTGTGTCTGAAGTAAAGAATGCTCTTATAAATGTTTCCTTTTTTGTGTGTGTACTGTTTCTTCTTTCAGACAAACTTCCTCTGATCCTGGGTATGATAAAGGTCAATACCGTTCGATGCAAGTCAAATAGAAGAGGTTACAATGTAATATAAGTTGTCTTACTATAAGTAGAACGCCAATGGCAATTTTACTCAGACTTGGTCATTGTAACAGAAGGACTGCCTGTAAGGTAAGTACCTACAATTAAACTGTTTATAAAAATTCATTTTGAAACACACAAGCCTTGAAGTTCTCTTTGAATATTTCCTGAGTAGAAAGATCAAGAGGCTGAGGTGTGTATGTTTTGCCATCTTGTGGGCATGGGTGTTTGTGTGTGTGTGTTTGTATTTTAAAAGTAATGAGTTACTGTGAATGTGAACACTGCTTGTTTTCTGCCCTTGCTCAATCCAGCTATTGTGATATGACCGCATTTAAATGAACAGGAGAAGTTAACCCAAGCTCTTTTTCTGAACTCGGAGGGAAGGTGACTCTTGGACAGCAAGGCTGTCCGGTTTTGCTTTGTAAGAGTATATTTCTAAAAAGATGTGGCACAAACACCGTCTGTTAATACAGCTTATTCTCCTTTAGATGGCTTTTTCCTTTTCTGCTTGCCYTCTTGTCTGATGGTGCTCAGGAGAAAAGTTCTGGCTATGATAGTTTTTGTACCTTTGAATTAGCAATACGTTTGCCTTGTCCCTCTTCTCATCTCCTCTTCCTCTCTGAAACTAGTTTTAGATTTTGTACTCTGCAGCTAATGAAGTTCTGTTAAACAGCTGAAAGAAGATAATTTCTGTGAAGAGAGCCTGAGTTTGTGTGTGAACATTGTGCTCTTGAGGAATTAAGCTACCAGGGCTTTCTTAGCTGTTGATACCTGCAGGGACTGTAGGAGTTTTTTCAGGAGCAAGTAAGTTACTGCTCTCCATTTATCCAAATCCAATTACTGTAAGATTGTGAGATGTAATCAGGAGAATAAATTCCCATGTATACTAAATATCATGAAAAGATTCCCACTAAATTTTGGTATGGTTGGTTCAGGCTTTTAAAGATTCTGTTCCTAAAATTATACCCCCCTTTCTTATGCTTTCCTCCTCCCTCCTTAGGAAGAGAAGGAGATGACTCCTGAATGAATGGGATGATAAATTCTAAACGTTCAGACAAGTGTAGTTGTATTGCATTGAAACTTTACAAAAGCTGGTAGCTATTATTATGAGCAAACCCTATTTCTCTTTGCAATCTGCCTTGCCAGGCAGAATCTCTTGAGGTTAAGCCACAGATAATTACTTTGGCCTTTAACCATTAATGTTTGAATTATCACAGAGGTGTTCTTGTCTTGTCATGGTACATCATAAGTATGAAGAATGCTAGTTACTTCATCTCCATTCATACTGAAACGGTTGTTTCTAGTTCGCTTTTTCAGGAATATCTGTTGTAGGTTCTCAGTGAGCTTTTTTTGGCTGCCTCTTATTTTAAATAACTGCTCTGCATCCCACTACTGTTGGCATAACTGGCCACGCATGGAGTACCTTTGGGACCCCTGTTCTGATTTTTCTATATGACTTTCCTCCAAATTTCTGGTGGGTTGTATGCAATGTAAGTTCCCAAAAAAGGGTGTTCTAACAAAAAGCTCTGTCTTGAGTTCTGACCTGCCCAGCAAACACATAAAATAACTTGGTAGTATGGCTCAAGAAATGCTTGACTGAAACTTCAGATTACTTTAGAAGTCAGCTGTTAGTATTATGTAATCTCTGTATGAAATTGAATTTTACCATTGTAATCAAGTTCCGTATGAAATAAATATTAATTGACATTCCGATTACTCGGCTTCCTCAGAAAAGCTTAACTTCTCTCTAAACCATTTTGCCCAAGTTAGGCAAGGGTAATGAGAAGATGACTGTCACACTGTATTTTTTGGCTTTCTATTAATTAGAGGGCTGTACTATAAATGGCTTCAAGTACACAATTCTCTCCCTCTCTCCCTCCGCCCCAAGAGTGACGTGATATTTGAAACACTGTTAGAATTACAGGTAATGATTATGTTTCTTTGAACAAACTTGTTCTGGAGCTTTCTTTCCTGCCAGGGGATGCGAGTTATGTATTATACTGAAGATTTAAGTAGGGAGTGTGAGGGAGGGAATAACAAATTTGCAGTCATGTCTCAAACTAATGAGTATTGAAGTATTTTTTCCATTCTAAATAAAGGTACGAAACATAATGGTTTGAATAACTGTCTTATACTGTAATGGTGTAGTACGCGCTAGTATCTATATCTGTAGAGGAAGGACTCCTGGATCTTATGCTGTCTTTGGTCACATATAATATATTGGAAAGTCTATGTATAGTACTAGACTAAGTTAAAATCAGCAATCAATGCTATGTGATTGTGTTCTGACTATGGAGCTTGTATGCTCTGTAGCACATCCTTGGAACCTTGACTGGGGCATTTACTGATGCATGCTACCACATGGTGTGCAGCTGGCACGCAGGCATGATAGAGGAAGGAGATTATATGTACTCTCAGGCCCTTGTTTAACACAAGCATTTCAGTGTAATGCATTTATCTTGGAAAACAAGTCACTGGATAGTGCAGAAATCCTTAAACTCCCTGTTGCTCTTTCGGGCTGTTCAAGTAATAGTAAGTTAACAAAAGCACTGGAGAATTGTTTTTTAACACCATTATGCTTCAGTCCTGAAGTCAATTATTCCTATTCCTCTTTAGTACAGGGAACTTGATTGTTTGCTAATTTGTAGGCTGTCACCAATGAGTTGTTGTATTTCAAAAGGTTATAAATAAGCCACTATGGCCAAAGCTTCTTAATACGACTTGCAAGCAAAATCTGTCAAGAAGGACAAATCTGCAATTTATAATAAGTTACGGTGGAAACTGAGAGTATTCTCAAATGCTATAGGTAATAGCAGGCTGTTCCACAGCTTACACACCTCAAAACTTGAGTTAACATAGATTCTCATTTTGAATCTAGCTTTAGTGGCAATACTTGGTGATTTAAGGTTTTGACATGGTTTGTTATGTTGTTCTTATCTAGAAAAGATGATCTTGCAGAGATCTGCTGATTCATCTTTATTAGAATGCAAATTTACTGTGTTTTTTTAATTCAGTCATGTTTCTGGGAGGAGTAGAATAGAGTAACAGTTCTGTAGCTTTGATCAGTCTCTCAGGTCCTTCCTGATACAGGTGGAGAACTGTTCTTATTTTTACTTTATTCTTTAAAAGGCATTTATTCTTTTGTAGTGAGGTTAAGCATGATTCACATATCACACTTCCACTTTCCTGAACCTAACCTCTCTAACAAATCATTTCCATGCCATTAATCCTACCGCTTTTTGTTTGGGGTTGTACTTACATATGTAGTTGTGAGATTTAGTTGCCTTCTGTTTTTCCTGCAAAGGGGAATATCAGAAAAAAAGTCGCATATTCTACAGTTTATTGTATGTTCACTTACTGCAAACCTTGATTCCTGTACCTCTGTGTGTGATGAGTTAAAATTTTAAAGCTAATTACTCCTTTAATTCTAAATAACTGTTCTGCATTGTGTTATATATAACATGCTAAATGTCTAAAAATGCAGTCATTCCTGACAACATTGCTTGGAGGGAAATAATGCTATCGTGGCTGTAGAACACTAATCAGAGAAAAGAGGAAACCATGTAATCTTACAGAAGAAGAGGTGACTATTTTATATAGGAGTGACTTGTTGCTTGTTAGTGGGTGACTCTGGGTTTTTTTGTTTAGCAAAACAGATGATCTGTTGTGCAAATACTTGACTGAGGATGGATATAATTGCTTATCGATCTTCAGCCTGAGTATAAAGATACTTTTTCTTGTCTCTTCTCAGAATTGCTTATTGCTGATTCATTAGTTTAATTAGGTATCTTCCTTAGGTGTTTTTTTTTTAATATTGTTCATTTTTGAACTACTAACGATATGTGCTCAGCTTTCCAGACTAACTCACTTTTTCCTTCTTTTGGCCAGACTGTCATATTCATGAGGGCATGACATGCTGTTTCGTGCTCTCGTAACAGGTACTTTTTTAGAGCTGAAGGAGACGTCTTAACCTGCTTATATGAGGAAGTTCTGGGCATCTCTTGGATTTTCCCTCTTCCTAGTTTGTATGAGGCTTGTTTTGAACAGGTCTTGGCTGAAGGCCAAGGGTGTGTGTGCATGTTGCAAAAGGGGGTGGGGAGGCACAGTGAGATCCTAGCTGAATTAGGGGCAGCAGATGAGTGATTGTAAACTTCTGGTTTTGGCTATTCCAAACTAAAATTTTAGATATGACATTCTACTGTGTTATAAAAAGGGTTTTACTATGGTATTTGAGTTAAAGCCCAGAGTTCTTTAATCTGAAATTAAGGAACAATTTCTTAAAGCTTGACTTCTCTAGAATGTTGACCTATTGTACTGTTTTGCCTACAGTAACACTTTAGGAGATATTTTCCTAAAAATACAAAATGAATCCTTAACCACAGAATGATTGATAAGAGTGCTTCCCATCTTCGCTCTGCCTCTTTTACTGTGTAAGTGGAGAATGTAGAGTGCCACAATGTATTTCCAGATTAAAGGAGGAAAGGGGCTTCTCAAGGCAACTGAATAAGTGTTGTTTGAGGAAGGCTAAATTTTAGTGTGGAAATTACTATTCTTTATAGGATCTAGCCCTCATCATTGAATGTGCATAGAGAAGATTGCTCTTCTACAGTTAACCCTGTTTAAAAAAGAAACAATGTTTTAAAAAATTGCTCTTCAGTACAGTACTTCTTTCAGATTTTGGCCTTTTTCATTCTTTTAATCTCTGCTTCTTCCTCTTTCCCTTCTGCCAGCTTTTGAGTCAGTTGAGTCTGCCAAAGAATATTTCTTGTTTCATTTTAAATCCCTACCACAGCCTCTGCTACTTAAACTAGAATACTAACCTACTCTTGTCTCTGTGGTATGCAGCCTTATCTCTTCTGGCAGCAACTTGTTTTGAAGATTTCACTGTAACATATAAAAGCTGCTTTAATGCCACCATTGTACTGAACCTTACTTTTTAGCTTCTTATAGACTTCCTTAACGTATGAATAAAATCATCTTGATGTAGATTTATGACAGTTTGGAGAAGTATTGGAACTAGAAGGAAAGGCTTACTTTAACTAGAAGTTAAAGATATTATCATAATGTTATCTTGAATATTTGAGAGGAGGAGTTGAGTGTTGTTTTTTTTCTAGTTCCTGAAATGTAACTGTTCAACCCCCTTCTTCCGTCTGAGTTTCTTCTATTTACTGGTGTAAAGTTGCCAAGGAGCTCTTATGTTGAAGTACAAATGAAGCATTGCCCTGGTATTGTGGATTTTTAACACTGAATGTATGAGAACTTTAGAAAAGTTAATATTGATGACTCTTAGAGAGTGTGTAAGACTAATGACATGCCTTGTCTTCATTTGACTGCTTTTTAGGTATCAGAGTGCAGTCTGAAATGGCTCTGTGCCTTTCTTCTCTTCATGTCCATATGTGCTGTCAGGGAACTTCATAATCTGATACTTCTTATCACTTGGTGCAAAATGGGCATGGCTCTTCCAGAAGGCAGACCTACTTGCCTGGTATATGTTCCACTAGAGCTGATAACCCACTTCTTGTGCCTAAGGATTGAAAGGAAGTTTATCTCTGTTCTCCTGGCCTTTCGCACATGCAGACGCTTTTTCTTGTTGGCTAAGGTGTTCTGTAAACAACGATACAACTGTAAACCCTGCATGCTGCTGAGTAACAAAGCAATTACCACAGCTTTTTTGAAAACAGTATTGTGGCAGAGCAAGACATTTTATGATGAATGTTGGGATTAGGGGTTCATATAACTGTTTTAGGCTCTTAGGTCTTATTACCCTACATGTTTTTCATGTATACTGTTCCCTTAACGAAAGTGTGACAAGCAATAATATTGTTTGACTAATTGTCTGGAAGTCCAATATCCAAAAGGAGGAGTTCAAAGGAAAAATCTTGTGCTTGTCTGCAACAAACATACATATTTCTTTGTCTAAATCTTTATACCAAATTCTTACTCTTTTGCATGTATAAAATCTATTTCTGACATTTGGCAACTTTAGTTTCCCTGCAGAAAGAAGAACTTGTTACCTGGGAATTATTTGTCATATGTGAAGCAATAGACACGAGTTGTGGAAACAAAAGGCAGTCTGTAATGATGCACTATTTGGAGCTATGATTAATAAGAGTGGGCTTGATACTAGCTGTGTAGTTCCTCAGTACTGTGGACCTTTATACATCAATGAAACGTGTTTTAAGATCCATCTGTCCTGTGCAGATGTTTAAGGGACTTGGAATTTTTTTTTGAGAGAGAGAGGACAGGAGAGGCGTAAGCAAAAGAAATTTAAAAAGTGATGTCAAAATGCACTGAGAGAAATAATCCACCCAGTGGATGGAGGGATCCGTCTACTGTCTATACTCTTGATGGCCTGAAACATGGTATCTGTGAACATTCTTGCCAAGTCTGGTAGTTATCAGAAGCGCACATTACTTTTAGCTTCTGCAGCTGGGGGAATGGTGTCTTCTCATGCATGCTTTTGTTTTAAACATGTTTTTAAATTTCAGTTTTTAACTGACTCCTCTAAAGATGAGTGGTGACCTGTAATGTAAATGTTTATTGTGTTTAATTGCCTGTAACTCTTACTTTATATAGATGGAGCTGCCTGGCCTTGCTTTTGCTGTTTGGATGTTTATTTGCTTCTATGCATCTGCGGATGGCTATCCTAGTGGAAAAATAAGAGAAGCCTGTACTAGCATGATACCCTGTCATGGTAGCTCTCCACAACTGTCACCCGAGCACACCATTACAGTCAATGGGACTGAATTTAAACCAGAGGACAACATAGAAGGTATTGTGTCAGTTATAGCTGAAGAGTTTAATTTACTGTTTCTTTGTGTTGCAGCATGTCTTTACTCAGCTAGCTATACTAATAGATCTATCTAAGCAGTTGAATCTTGTTAAGGTGATCCATTTAGTAGTCATTCAGTACTTGTAAAATGAGCTTCTGGTGGTCACTGTTGAAATACTTCATTCTTCCTCTGGAAAATATTTCAACTTCCTTTTATTTTTCTTCTTGCTTCAGTTTATCTGTCTGGACCAGATTTTGAAGGATTTTTCATACAAGCCCGAGATGCAGAACACCTGGATAGCCCTGCAGTTGGTTCTTTCATGTTAGTTGACCGGAGACTTTCTCAGCTTCTGACATGTGGCCGTGCCAAGGTATAGTCTAGTGTCTTAAAACGGGACATCAGGCACTGAGGTGTTTGTACTAGACCATGTCTGTAATAGGACAGAGCTAAGCTATGTAATCTTCTTTGAGCTCAGTAGATCTCTCGGAAAATTGGTCTAACTTGCAGTATAGAGGCGTGTCTCACTGCAACTCTGTCAGACTATTCCTAGGAGCCATTTAAACTATTCTGGTGGTAGAAGGCTATTGACTGCTGCAGGAAGATGCAGCATTCGTAACATAATTTTTACTTGTGCACAATGAATGTAGTGTATTCCTGGTTATTGTACTTAATATTAAAAAGAGGAGGGCATGCTCTATTTGCTTTGAAGAGGAGAGTTATTCATAATTTTCCATGCTTGTTAAGGACAGAGAAAATGACTTACAGCAAGGAAAGTTTAGGTCAGTTATTGTGGTAAACAAACACTAGAATAGACTATTATCTTTAGTGTTGCTCTGTCAGTTGCTGTTAATGGAGCCTTCTTAGTAACAGGTTAGATCACAATCTTCAATATTCGTTTTAGATAAATTGATTCTGCCTCATGAGCAAGAGATGTGAACTCTGACTAGTGTTTCAGCAACCCACTTGAACTTCATGAACATGTATAGTGTCATCTGAGCTGGTGTGGACAAAGTTCTCAATCTGCCTAGGTGTATTTTTTTTTCTCTCCACTTCTACTGTCTGCCCCCCAGTGGCGTCCAACTAATGCATTCATCAGTGCTGTAAAGCCATGGGGATCATAGAATCATTAAGGTTGGAAAAGACCTCTAAGATCATCCAGTCCAACCGTCAACCCAACACCACTGTGCCCACTAAACCATGTCCCTAAGCACCTCATCTACACGTCTTTTAAATACTTCCAGGGATGGTGATTCCACCACTTCCCTGGGCAGTGGCTGTCTGGGCTGGGATGTCTGGGTTGTGCCCTCTGTGCTCTGAGGACTTAGTTCAGTGCTGTGTCTGATCTGTTTATCTTGTGCAAATAACTCTCTGACCCCAAGACTACTTTTGTTTTTTGTCCTTTGGAATACTAGTTCTGTTTTCTCTGTACAGTCATTGCACTGTCCCTACTATCCTACTGCTCCTACTATCAAAAAATGGAGCGTTATTACACCACTTCTGCATAAACACTGCAGGGACCTCTGTGTCGTCACTGGAGTCTTCTGGATTGAAAGACCTCTAGTTGTTCCTTTTAGCCTTGAAGTTTGTTAGTATGTGTAAGTTTCAGTGGTAGACTTCATCCGAGTTGATCATGACTGATTGGGGAAAAGCCAGTTGGACTGGGTCTGTGCAGTGTAGCAGTGCGGTGTCTAGGATTTAGCTGCAGCCTGTGATGACTGTGTTAGCTGAAATCTCCTTAGTGCATATCTACTGTGTAACTCTTGATGTGTGTGTGTTTTCAGAATTCAGCTGTCAGTCACACAAATAAAGCAAAAAAGAAATACATAAAAGTTTATTGGATTGCTCCCGAAGATGCACCAAAACGTGTACAGTTTCTGTAAGTAAATCTAGTATTAGTTCTAGTTTATTAAAATGCAAATAAGGTAAACCTGTACCACTGTCTGTGTCAAATATTGGCCAGCAACTGAAAAGTATCCTTAGACTAATGACCTGAAAAGTTGACAACTCTTGCTCCTTGCAGAGTCTACATTAATGCAGACACTTGTTCTTTAGGGAAAGCTTGGAGATGATTAGTTTGATTTTTGCAGGGAGAGTAGAAGGGGATTCAGAGACTGGTTTCTTTAGTATTTCTGGTTAACTGCTCATTTCTCATGCCTGTAATATACAGTGTTAAGAATCTTTTTCTGCACTTGTACCTAACAAAATGGTATGTATACCCTCCTGTTATACTGCTAGCTTTTTGTGAACTAATGGATAAAATCAATGCAACCCTTCTCTGAGGTTGTAATCCATGCCACAGGCATGAATGTTTCTTATATCCAGTAGAGCATGCAGTAGTATGTTTTAAAATTATTTTTCCACTGAGATTTCAGATATTTTCCTACTTTAATCCCTAAAATGGTAGAGGTCTGCATAAAGATGGGGGTTTTACAAATAAGTTGAACAAACTATAGAAGCTTTTCCTTTTTTTTTTTTTTTTTTTATGCCCACCTGAAACCACCTGA
>JAYKAV010003375.1:179818-193984 GCA_035582835.1 Phoebastria nigripes | reverse complement strand
CTTCTTCTTCTTTGAAAGTAACAATCAGCTGTTGATGTATACAGTAATGACTCTGTGTGTTGTGTTTTTTAAGAGCCACAGTTGTGAAGAAATACAAGACTTTCTGGGTGAAGATTCCTGGTCCTGTTGTTTCTCAGCCTAATGCACCGTCCCCAACAACACCCTTGCATGCAACATCAGAGGCTATATCAACTTCACACCCGGTTTCCTACTTATCAAAATCAGTAAGCATTATTTAGGTTTATAATTACTATTTTTAATGCTTGTGATCGATGGAATTTAATGACATCACACTGATACAGCCTATTGACAGAAAGGGAAAGATGATGGATGAGTAACTTAGATATCAGAGACCAAGAACATGGCCAGCTACCCTGTTGTGTTAGCTGAGTTGCCTGAACTTGTGTGGGTTAAATGTTGTCATGCCACACGCGGGTCAAAAGATTGATAGAACATTTGGAATTTAATGGTTAGAAAATATTATGCATACCTGGGAAGAGAGATGGGAAAAGACTTGCTCTGGCCTTGACTAATAACTTCCTATTTAGTAACTGCAGGCTCAGAAACTTCCTTCTGTGAGTTCATCTGTGTTACTGACTTCCATTACTGATTCTTGAATGGATTGAGCAAGCATCACTATTTGATCCAGAATAAGTGTGACTTCTAATCCATTTATCTTGTCATTGTGTATCAGTGGAGTTGCTACTTTAAAAAGGAAACAAAAAGCTGGTCTTCCCTTCTTTTCTTCCTCATCCTACCTCTCTAAAAATTAAACCAAAGGAAGTTTCTCTAAAGTTTTTACTTTCTTTTCAAATTTATTCTATTATAATGTCTTTAAAGTGAAAATTCAACTTGAGTAAAAGTACAGCTTGGAAATCTCCGTCATTTTACCTACTAGTCCTGGGGTAATTGTAGGAGTGGGTTAAGAGATTGGTACGTAGACATAGATGGCATTTCTTTGCTGTTCCTTGTATGCTTTCTTTTAGAACGGGGTAGAAAGGGAGGAAGAAGAGGGAAAGTCTCATTGCTCATGACTTGTTTGTTTGCTTAATTGTCTAGTTTAATGCATCAGGTTGTGGAAGTATGAAGTTCTGCATTAGGAATCCTTCAAACTGTGATCCTGAAAGTGCTTCCTGTTTTTTTCTATCCTTCCAACAAGAGAAGAGTTCAGTATTTATTGAAATGAGTGGTCCAAGTGAAGGATATTTAGCATTTGCATTGTCCCATGACCAGTGGATGGTGAGTGTCCTATTCTACTTTTTTAGCTGCTTTTGTGATCTTAGTAAAGTTTGAATGGTACGCTAGCAAAACATGCATATGGAAAACTGAAATGCTGTTAGATGTCACACAAAGTAACTTCTCTCCCATAGAGCTGAAGCACAGGTTGCCTCTTACAGGTGGATATTCAGTTTTAGCTCAGGACTAACTATTTGCAGATATCTGTCTTAGCAGAATGCAGCCTGTCTGATTGCACAGTAGCTGACTGGAATTCCTGGTTAGATCAATCTTTCTTTGTTACCTAGCCAAAAACCCTCACCTGTCAGAAGCTGAGTTACTATGCTTTCTGAAAACCATTTGCATTTCATCATTGTTTGTACAGGAGTTAGGCCATTCAATCTTAAAAAGTGTTTAGAGATCCTTTTTTCTAATTGGTGTTAAAGTGAAGGGATGATGCTGTTGACAAATGCATAATCCATAAACTAACTGTTGCACAGAAGAGATGCTGTTTATATTCATGTCCCTAGTGCAAGAACACTTGATTCTTAACAATACTTTGTCTTTACAGCTATGAGGAAAACCAACTTTTAACTAAAGAGGTTTTTTAAATAACATCAACGTCCATCTCTGTCTTGTCTGGTTAATTTAGTAAATTCTAAATAATTAAAGAAACTTCTGGTAATATGGTTGTTACCCTGGGGGTGGGGGGGAGTATAAATCATAGACGACACATAGTAAGGCACATTGTTTGACTTAATGTGGTTTCTCTGTAATAGTGAAGTGTTTGAAAGCTGGGAAATAATAGCGTGACAGCTAGAGAAATCTGTCTCAGGTCTTGTTGCATATATTAAATCAAAGAGCTTTTGGAGACTGCCAGTAGTGGTTTTTACTGGTCTATAAATACCTTTTTGTTTTAAACTCTCCAGGGTGATGATGATGCATATCTGTGCGTTAATGAGGACCACCGCGTTCGCGTAAGCACTGCTTATCTGAAGGGACGAAGTCCTCCTGTTTTGGATTCAGAGGTACATTTGAAAACAACTAAGACTCTTCCACAAAAGTAGGTGTGAAGTAATGAATGGTATGCTGCTGCTTTGTGCTTTTATTTTGCACAGCAGCTGTAAATAGTAAGGTGGATTCATAATTCTTTAAGGTGAGATTGGCTGCGCTCTTACTTCCTAGTAAATGTTACCTTTGGAAGTGAAAACTTAACTTTTAAAAATAAGTCACGTGGTGGGAGCTTACTCTGTTGAGGAACTTTGTGCCCATTACTCTGTCCCTTTGCTAGGGCTGCAGTTGCAATCAATATATCTTGGGTTAAAGGTTGGAAGGGAAGGGGAGATCGTTATGAGCTGGAAAAATTGGTGGTGATAAGTCCAACCCTTATGTTGCTGTGTTGACTTACTGACATACCTTCTAAGTTGGCATGCAAGAGATTTTTATTCCCCACTCTCTGATCATTGCTGTTCTTTGTGCACCAGTGACACTCTTGTCTTTTGCAGGGTTGCTGTTAAGCCAATTACTCTGCCAGTCTGAAAAGACTGGGTATTAAATGTCTCCTGTTTCACAGAATGCCCTCGAAGATGTGTCATGGAGGCTTGTGGATGGTGTTCTTCAATGTTCTTTTAGAAGGAGTATTTGTCTTCCTGCTTATAAAGGGAGATTTAATCTGGATGCCAGTTACTACATCTTTCTGGCAGATGGGGAAGCTGGTGAAGGTAAACTTGACTTGCATATGGTTGCTTTTCTTTGAACAGTTCTAAATGATTTAGTAACCCTTATGTAAGATACAGCTTAGCTGAGAACTAATATCTGAACTAAGGTTTCGAAGTTTGAGGCACTTAATCTAGTCATCTTTACCGCCTCTCTGGATCATGGGTTTGCTTTTGGAAGTTACAGTAAACTTATTCATATATGTGTGTTGTATGCCCACTTGACGCTAGGAACTGTTAGCTTCTTGAGAGCTAGTCACATCTTTTTGAAATGGAGACTAGCATCAAAGGGAATTATTCTTCATGTCTTGTGCGTGTAGTGGAGAAAGCTATTTTCTGTAGAGGGGTGAGTTGGTTCTTGTACATTAAGTATGCAGGACAGCTTAGATGACATCTTAGGTTCTTACCATATTGTGTGTCATAAATTTAGTTTGTATGATTATGCTCAGTGGTTACAACAGGGCTTGCATTCATAAATAAGGAGCGGGCACGCTTACAAGTGCAGTGGCTTTCATCAGCCACAAATAAACCACTTTATGTCACTGCTTAGGTGGACTAATATACAAACATCGTCGTCAGCCTCTGATCACCCATGGAATATACAATGTCACAGGCCTTCCTCAGGATATTGGAGGTTCCCGGTCCCCACGACTTATCAAGGCTCATGGTAAGCAGCAACTTCTAGTTTTGTCTTCCAGTTCTAGACTTGCTGAGACTGGAGAGTTAAGTTTTCCTCATTATTACAGAGTAGGTATTTCCTCTTGTCTTTCTGGCACTCATGTTATATGTACTGTTGGCTAGCAAGATCTGAGACTGTGAAGACAGAGTAAAGTTATTAATAATTTTTCACTTCAAGAACAGCGTTATAAGATTCTTTTTGCCCAGGAATATGAACCTGCATTTGCGTTTTCTCTTAAATTTATAATTAGGACTTGTTTCTGTTTACCTCTTTCTGGTTTAATTTGTTCTAGTTGCATTATTGGTTTAATTCTATTTGAAATGAGAAACCCCTCAACTGACAGTCCGGAGCCATTGAAGTTAATGAGAATTTTTTCTCTCACGGTACTGGATTTTAAAGCAGGACCATGAGAGAACTACCACTCATTCTTTGTCAGACAAATTGTAAGAAATGTCACCTTTCATCCTCTGACATCTGAGTTGGTGATGAAGTTGAGAAGAACAGCATCTCTCACCAGTATGTACTGACTGTACTGGCGCATATGAAATCTGCAGTAGCCAGAGCTGCTCTGTTGTGCTGTGTGGGCATAGTATGATTATCTTTTACATGGATGTTTCTGCCCTCTAGCAAGATAAATGCTGTAAAGTTGTAGTCTGAACTAGGTGATTAAAAACTTATCACTGGTAAATTCTGACCATATGCTTACAGACTAAACTATTACACAGTCTTTGAAGCTGTATTCATATGCAGCTAAATTACTCATGTTTACCTTGTATTTTTTCCAATTTTCAGGAGTGCTAATGTTTGTTGCTTGGATTACCACAGTTAGTATTGGTGTTATTGTTGCACGATTCTTCAAACCTGTCTGGTCTCATTCATTCCTGTTTGGAAAGGAGATGTGGTTTCAGGTGGGCAAAATCTCCCCATATCTCCAGCTGTATTTTCTAGCTTTATTGTAGGCAGAATTATAAACCTACTAGATCCAAGAAATAGGAGATTAAACTTGGTGTGATTTTTATCTTTCTTTAATCTTATAAAATGGAACAATTACAAATCAGAATTTCACCTACTTTACTAGTAAAAGCAAAGTCTAAAGAGGACACTAAGAACGTCTTTAACTGTAGGTCTGATAAACATATTTTAATGGCGTATTAAGAAAGTTGTAAAGTTTCTAAAAGCAAACTTAACTTTTCTAGGTGCATCGTATGCTTATGATGACCACAGTCATGCTTACAAGCATTTCTTTTGTGTTGCCTTTTATATACCGAGGAGGTTGGAGCCAAGTAAGTGTGTACTTCTGTTTTGTTTGTTAACTCAAATGTAAAGGTTGGACCAAATGAATGAGAAGGAGGTCCACTGATGACTAACTTGTTACAGCTATTGCCGAGGAAATTGCTGTGAAAGCTGTTCTTAAGTAGGCTAATTTCAAATCCTAGCAACACAGAAGAATGTTGTCTCCTTTAACTACAATTGAAAAACTTCAGTACTTTCCTTCCTTCTCTTTCTCCCAAGTAAAGTCCTTGCTCACAGTTTCTTTATGTACTAAGCCTTCTTCCCATTTCCTCAGAGAACTTGAATTTGGGAGGGGAGTGAGGATGGGACGGCTGACTTATTAACGTGGTAAACCTGCTGGGAGTAAGTGTTGTTATGAACTTCGACTTGAGTAACTGTATTCAGTGATTAAGCTTAGTCTGTACCATTAGATAGATAGAGATTGTATACCTGTTGCTGTCGCCTGTATAATATTTGGTGCAAGGTGATATCAGAAATTGGGAAGTCTAAAGAGTATCTGAATTTAAAGGTGGTAGAAGAAGGTGGTCACAGGTATGAGGTAGGGAAATTGAATAAAATGTTTTGGGGTTAAGATTAGAACAGATAGGGTGAGGGGGGAGACCAGTGCTGGGAGGAGTTATGAAACAGGTCTCTCCTGAAGACACAGGATTGAGGATGAAGAGCTTGGAGCATAGCTTCTACAGTCATATTGCTCTTTGCTCTTCAGCTGGTAGAATTTCTCAATACAGTGAAAAGGTGGGACAAACCCTGGGCAGACTTACCAGTGTCTCATGCTGCCAAGGAGAACCATCTCCATCCAGCTGCAGGGCAGCTTACTGTGTCCTGTCGCCTTTGCCACTCTAAACACAGTGCTGTTCCACCATTGTAACTTATTAATACAAGCATAAAAAAAATTACCAACTTTTTGGTATTTTTTCTATATCTTTATATAGATATGATGTTAAAGAAAAATGTCCTGTGTTTAGCAAGCAGGTTTTCATCCCTATCTCAGCTGTACTGTGATGGCTCTGACAATCTTTCAACCACTTATGGCAAGTTTCAGACCATCTCGTCATGCACCAAGGTACTTACAACTAACTCATTAAGTTACAGCCACAGGAATTGGAATATGCCTGTTTCTTTAAAAATTCTTTTTACATTGAAAAGATATCTTTAAAGTAGGTAACAATGTTCTTTGATTCCMCCCCCCCCCCCCCCGCCCTGAACTACGTAATCAATAAAATGCTTTTCATCGTTTTGTAGGAGGCAATTGTTTAACTGGTTTCACTGGAGTACTGGTACAACAGCTAGAATACTAGCTGGTGAGTAGCAGTAATAATTGTAACTCCCTTTTAAGCAATTTAAAGGAACTTTGTTCATTGTCTGGGCTATTGCTTGCCTAAAACATCTATGCACATCCAGTCCAGGCATCTCTGAAGATTCTTCTTCTTGCTGGCCATCTTCTGTGTGAGTTTTAAGTGGCCATCAGGTACAACTTTAGGGAGGAAAAAGTGACTATGTAAAACCAAAGAGATTACAGACAAATCTGAAAGATCTCTAACGAGGACCTGTTCTTGAGAAATTTCTTTTTGTCTTGGAAGATTTGAGGATAGTGTTCTTACAGTAACATAGTTCAACGTTATTTAATGGGGGAGGGGAAACTCACAGAACCAGAAGCTGGGCTTAATTCTATCAAGAGTGACAAGTTTCCGCAGGCAGCTTAAGCACAAATGTTGCGATGACTGTGGTCTTGTTGGTAGAGTCACAAATGCTAGTGTTTATGTGACTGGGATGTGGATAAGGCACTGAGCAGGATGAAAACTATCTTGGCCTTCTCCTTTCCTCCCTGCCTTCCCCCTCACACTGCCAAAAAAAGAAAACTTTTAGCTGCATGGACTCCTTTAACCTCATTCCCCAAGCAGTTGTAGGCAGTTCATGGGAAATCTGTTGCCAAAGGTATTGAGAGCATTTTTTTAATTACCCTGACAGAGCGCTCTTAGTGTCTTTTTATCTTGTTTTTACTGACTAGTGGTGACTATGTTCTTGGGAATGGATCTACCAGCACTTGACCTACCAGACCCATGGGACACCTATACAATGATTGGTTTTGTGGCTTGGCATGTTGGTATTGATATTCTTCTGGAAATACACAGCTACTGTCTCGTACGTAAAGGTACAAACCCAACAAAACTCCTGTTATTACCTTGCTTGCTGAGGATTGTGCTAAAAATGTAACAGCGTGGATTGAATTTCAGGAGGTGTTCTTTGGCCTCTAACTTGGAAGCTGAAAGGGAGTAACTCTTGAGTAATGGTGTCGTATCTTCTGTACAAACTAATATGGGAGTAAACCAGTTTTCAAGACCAAAGTGTTCTAGAAAAATTGTTTTTGTGCTATTTTAAATAGTAGCCTCTTATTTCTCAAACCACAGTTCATAGGGGCAGACTGAAATGCATAAGTATTTTCCAAGAATCTGTCACTGTTTGCCATGATTTTGATCCCAGGTGGGTAGGTAAAGTCCAGGTTAATTCATGCAGATTTAGTCTGCATTTTATTGTGACAAATTGTTGGTATGAATGGCTGTCATTGCATGAGCAAAAAGATCAGAAACTTGAGCACAAATGCTTGCAATTTTGAGTGAACAGGGGAATGAAGGTGAAATCCTGACTCCAATATGTCTAGTGAAGAGACTGGTAGACCGGAAATTCTTAGCTTCACTGGATGGTGTCACTGAGAGGAGATGACTGTGCACATGTAAACGACCTGTATCTAAGGCAGAGATGAGACATCTGGAGAATTGAAGAGGCAAGAAGACGCTGTGTAAGGTGGCATGTTGAGAAGGAGTGATTATAAAAGATGTGAATTTAAATTTAACTGCAGTAATTACTTCCTAGAAATAGAGAAATGAACCTGAAATGTTTGAATGATGAATGTTCTCATGTTGGCTAATGGAAAATACTTCTTAATGAAATCTAGTTATCTTAAAATGAAAAGGAAAAGGTTTTAGATAAAACAAATGTTTTGTTCAGCTCAAAACTCAGTGTTTCGATGATCCAGTCTAGCAAAAGAGACAAAATGTTTTGCCACTTCAATGTTCAGAAGTTACTTTTTGTAGGTCAGCTCCAGAATAATTTTTCACTGGTGCTGTGAGCATGATAGTACAGATCATGAAATGTCAAATGAGACTTCCAAGTGCTTTTCAAATTTGATGCTGTATAAGACTTAGTTACTTAGTCACAGGATCAAGACTTCTGCAGTATAAAAATGAAAAACCCCCTTCCTCTTAAGAGTAGACTTAACTTTTTTTTTTCTTCCCACTAATAGTTGAAGTGATAGAGGATGACAGAGTACAGATACTGCAGTCACTCACATCTGCAGAAGCAGAGGTAAGTCACAATTTTGTAAATAATTACTATGAGATGGGATGATTCTTTGTTTAAACCAATAAAAAGACTGACACTTCTATGGCTTTTCTTCCCGTTCTCTTGCAGGGCCGTCTGTTTAAACAGATTGTGTTAACCGTCTATGTCTGTGGAAATATAGTATTCCTCGTTGCCTTCCTGGCAGCAATCAACCAAATATGAAATAAGTCATTGAGAATTTTGTGATGAAATATGCAGTCGAAAAACCTGCAAGGAATGCTTTCTATTACAACTTTTCCCTCAACACCTCCCTGAAGATGTAATTGGAGAATAATAGCACACATGCATCATGCTTGGTGTTAGGGAGAACTTGAATTCAAATCTATAGAAGGATGCTGCAGTCCTGCAAAAGCTGTCTTCTGATGGGACTTTTAATGGGAGTCTTTGCCTGAGTAAGGAATGAAGTCTCTATTTTTTTTAAGTGCAGTAATTAACTTGATTGAAGCTTATAGGTTAAGAAGACTGAGAAGATGTGCTGAAAATGCTGTTTTGATAGTCAGTTCTCTAAACCTTTTGTGAATATTATTGGGAAAACTGGAAAGATTGATCCAGAATCTTATCATATCTGTTCACTTTACTGTGTTCTAATGGCATGTGATGTGACAACTTCCTGCTCATGACAGTTTTGTGCCTTAAAAAAAAAACCAACAGCAACAAAAAAAAAAACCAAAACCAAACAAACAAAAAACCAACTTGGTGAAAAACTGTCACAAGTGCAGGTTGATGCATGACCTAAATGCTGTTGTCTATCTTTGCAGTTAAATGCAAAAAATATTCTCTGTTCTAAGAGCAGTACACTTACACAAACATGGGTCTGGGAACTTCAGTAAAACCACCGTTTGCCTCACTCAAAATACTGTTCTGTCCTGTCCCCCCTCAGTGCTTCTAAACCATAAAGAGAAAACCTGTTTGCAATATAAGTGCATTAAAACCAGTTGTACTTATCCAAAACTCAAACAGGAAGAACCTATCTGTGTGTATGGATTTCTGTGTTTTGCTGTCTTTGGTTGCTTGTGGCTTCTGAATTACTTTTTTGTGTGAATAAGGTGGATTTATGCCACTTGATGCTTAAGTGAAAATACTTGCTCAGGAATGTTGCGGTTGTATTTGCACTATTGAGTGAAATATAGGCTAGGAGTTGGTTTGACTTCAGGAAAAGCAGCTTCTGTTAATGTTAAGTGAGAGTCCTTTGAGCTGGCATATCTAGGAGACAGAACTGTCTTTATAAGAATATGGGAGGGCGTTTTTTTTAGTCAACAAAAATTGATCTAAATATATGAACCTAGGTACAGGGAATGGAAGGAGACTATAATGTTTAACTTTTTTTATTCATGGTTTGCCTAAGTATGGAAGGATACTCTTGAAATGGCTTCTCAGAAATGAACACTTAATATGCCATGCAGTACAGTGCTTTGCATTTGTCTTTTGCAGCTCTGAACAGTTTGCTTCCACACTTCTTCATTTTTGATACTGGAAAGTATCAATTTTTAGTTGTAACAGTTCAAAATATATCTTCAGCCTAGGGCTGCTAAGCTAGCTGGGAATAAAAGTGTTGGAGTATTGGATAGAATAGTAAATAGTGAGGCCTGGCTTGGTATAGACTATTATAGCAACATCTCTCTACTACCTGATAGCCAGCTCTAAAATACTCGTACATGTGGGAGGTAGTGGTTCTCTCCATTGACTAAAGCTATCTATTTCTGTCTCTTCTTCCATCTCCACAAATCCACAATGCAGCCTGTTGCAGGGACAAGTCATATTCAGAAAGCTAGTCGGTGATCTTCTTTTTCGCTACTCAAGTAGCTGGTTTAGCCATAAGAGCATTTATAGAGCTGGGATTAATCCCTTTGTCAGCGGCAGCAGCAGAATGCAAGTGAGTGTAAGTTGAATTGTCCCCCTTCCTCCTGGAAGCTGGAAAAGTCACGTGCAGATTGGGAAAGGGGGACTACGAAGAAATATGGCAAAACCCAGCCTGAAGGGCAAGAAGTATATGGCTAATTGTGTGGGTTTGTGGGTTTTTTAGAGAACTCTGATCTCAAAAGCCTGGGAATCACAGGCCCATCTAGTGCTAAAGTTTTGGGGCACTCTTTTGTATACCATGAGTTTATAGAAGAAAATCTTTCAACCTAGGCACAATTGATGGCTTTTTAAATTAAAGTCAATGCCAGATTCTTTCTGTAATACAATAGCTGTACTGTGTGTTGTTTCATTTGCATGTGACCATGAACACAGGGTTTTTAAAACATGAATGTAAATATCTTAATAAAAGTTTTTGTCCCTTTTAGTAAGGAGAAAATACTATTAAATAGAAACTAGAAAAGAATAGTCTTGCATAGCAGCAAAATGGATTGTCTGTTTTCTTTTGTTGTTTTGTAAATTAAAGCTATCTAAATGCTTCCTGGAGAAACCCTTACTGAAATTGAATGTTAAAATAGTTTCTCTCTGTAATGCAGAGTTTCTTTTCCCCAAAAAAAAAAAAAAAAAAAATCCTTGTTCCACATCTAATACAGCTTTAAAGTTGGCAAAATTGTCAGTTGCTCTTTGGTAACTTGTTCCTTCCCAGTGCTAGCAATATTGCATAGTTTCTTATGTGGGGCTTTATGTGCACTATTGTAACTTATTTGATGGAAAGACTTGTTAATTTTGTGCAATGTTTGTTCACACCACCACCCCTGCCCTCTTACTGCATGACTAGTAAGAGGAAGCAATGTGTCATTGTATTCTAATGACTTACAAAATTTGTGGTATACTCCGGGGGGGGGGGGGAGAGAGAAGAAAAAAGTCTATGGAAGTGTTTGATATCAGCAGGAAAATAGGTGAAGTTTGGTTCTAGAGACACTGGTGGCTGCAGTTGTTTTTTTTTTTCCCCTTTGAATGATAAAATATTGTATAGAAGAAAATTCCCATTGCTTTGCTTCATAAAGGAATCCCACTGAAGTCAAGAAAACTTCTTCACAAGAAGAGATCGAGAAGGTTTCAGTGTCCTCTTTTACTCTCAGATTAAACTTGTGTTGACAAATCAACATTAGCATATTTCTTTTTGGGTTCTTCTAGACAGCACTCTGCTCCCAGTCAAGTAGAAACTTGTGATCAGTCTCATGACAAGTAGTTTACTGTTTTGATTGAGTTGTTAGGAGCAGCCTCCAAATACTGGTCATCTGCTCTTGAATTAACTACAAGTCATGTTTCTTGCATGTGTTTTGAACAAAAACTAACTGATGCAAATAGCTCAAATGCAATGGAATTCACTGCTACTTTGCTTTACTCGAAATAATTTTTTTGCTAGCTGACACGCAGGCTGCAGAATGAACTAAGAAAAGGTGTACTTTGTTTCTCTTCCTTACACTGAACGCTACACTGCTTTTTGTTTTGTCAAAAATCACAGGATGGGGAGACTTCATATTCAGTGTAATAATGCTCATGTTTTTCCTTTACCCAGGTTTGGGAAGGCTAGAGAGAGATTGCCTGCCTTTTGTTTTCCATCATGGTTTGTAACGCTATGTGGCGCTCTTGTTCAAATAACAGCATTTTTATTTTGCTTGCTTTCTTGAATCTGTCAGTGAGCGGTTGAGACATGTAAAGGATGTCCAAAACAGGAAGTGTTCCTAGATGAACTAATAAAAAAAATTCTCAAGCTTTATTAAGAAACTCAATCTTTAAATTCAAGCTAGTTCATACAGATAAACATTATGAAATGGGTGTTTACTTGATGTCTGTGCTTAAGGTTTTGCTTGAACAGTTACAGCCTGTTTTCTTTTGTCATGTGTGTGAACTATGCTCTACGTGGGTACATCCCTTTCCAAACAACTTAAGATGGTCAGGTTGGACAGGGCTCTGAGCAACCTGATCTAGTTGAAGATGTCCCTGCCTATGGCAGGGGGGTTGGACTAGATGACCTTTAAAGGTCCCTTCCAATCCAAATTATTCTATGATTCTATGAATGGCAATCATCGAGGAAAAACTGCAATCTTCTGCATTGAAATGCAGAAGTTAGTATCTCAGTGATTTTAGACCTTCAGTGCAGGCTGAAGTAAGAAAGACTCCAAGTGAATAGAAGGATGGTTAAAAGGGATGATCTGCTAGTAATTCTGAGAAATTCTTTGCTCACATCAGTCTGATCCCAACTTCTCTAAGGGGTATGTGTGAAGGGGGGAGCTGTTGCATTCACTTACCTGAGGGAGTGGCACATCAGAATCAGCACAGGACAGGTCCTTCAGAACATGCTTGGTACCATCTGTTTTAGCTCATACATGAGCTAATTCAGCCACTGTATAGCTTCTGCTGGTCTTCCTTGTGCTGTGCAAAAGTGACTTTACATGTTGCAAACCACAAAAGCTGAACATCTGCATCACACTGGACTGGGTATCTATGATAGTCATCCTGGAGAAATGATACTGCACTAAGAGGGACTCCAGCTTTGGCTTTGTTTCAGAGAGACTTTTGTCTTGCTGGACCTTAGAAATTGTTTGGCTTTAATGATGAATTGGAATTTTGCATGGCATCTGTACTGACATGTGAAAAAGATGATTTACCTTCTTGTAATTCTGTTCTTGTTGATATGGGATGTGGGAAAGGTCTGGGCTGCAGCTCTCAGATGATGAACATCCCTGCTTCCCAGAAGCACACAGGTCTTGAATGCTCCATCTTGTGTTTCTGTTCCTCCAAATTAATGATCTGATACTTGTGCTGCTGCATAGCTAGTGTATTAGTGTGGGACAGTTCAGATTCATCTGGCACAAACTGAATAGTTCTAATACCACGACATCAGAATTGCCATGTGGCAAAGCAGAGATCTACTGAGGCTAGTAGTGTCTCCAGAAGTGGTAGAAATGAGTGCTTAGAGCAAGAGACATAACAAGACTGCAGTGATATTTTCTCTTCCCAGCAAGATCTCCTTGCTACTTGCCAGAATCTGTGCAAGGATTTCCTAAGCTAGAAACTGCAGCTGGACCATGAACTTTTGTAGTGATTGAATTTTATCTATGAAGTGTACAATGAATTATTAAAAAAAAACAAAAAACAAACAAACAAAAAAACCAAAAAAAACCCCAAAACTGTTAATGCTTTTGCCCTCCCATTTAATTAGTCACTGTGAGAAAGTGCTTCTTGTTTCTGTTTTAAGCCTGCTTCTTGATGCCATTGTTTAATTACCTGTATTTTGTTTTTACCTTCTTGCCTTTATCACTGTTCTCTAGGCCTCTCATGTCTGTGCCTTACTGTCTTCTTCCCTGTATGACTGCTGCTGTATTTAGCCATTTAGTGCTTCTGATAATTTTCATCACTCTTCTCTATTTGTCTCTTCAGAGGTGGGGTGACCAAACTCTACTCAAGTTGTAAATATGAAGTGCTATGCCACAGTTGTGTTTTGATTTGTTTTCCATGCCTTCCCTAATGAGTCCTAAAGCTCTCTTCATTTTCTTGGCTTCTGAGCATGGAGTTGATATTTTCAGAGGGCAATCTAAAATAATGCCAAGGTGTTTTGCTTCCTAGCCAAGGGGTTCATAACACCAGCTTAACAGCTACTTCTCGTGCTCTGTGTGGTTAGGGTTATTTCTAATTTTTTAAATTACTTTTCATGTATTGGTAGTGAATTTCACTATGCATTCACTATTGTGAAGTCTCTCTTCAGTCTYCTTTCTTTTAAACTACTTTGAATAATATTATGTTGGCAATAGCATTTTTGCCCCCTTTTCCAGATCATTTAAGTTTAATAGCACAGATTATCGGGGAAGGCAGGGGATAAATGTCCATAGCAATCTGCTGCTGTTACAAAAACTGCTCGTGACTACTTCATATCACTCTCCTACTCTGTCACTTTTTGGTGTATCCTGTTAAGAACCTTTGAGAAGATGTAAAAACGAAAAG
>JAYKAV010003375.1:127983-178945 GCA_035582835.1 Phoebastria nigripes | reverse complement strand
TTTTTTTTTTTTTTTTTTTTTTTTTGATGGACAGGCACTGCCTGTCTGGCAACCAGTTTCCTGGAAAAGCAGGGCTTTCTGAGCAAGCTAGGAGGTGAAACCTTGCTTGGGAGGTCAGGCTGTTCATAGTGTTATGCACAGGATCAATCTGTGAGGTTACGGGTGGGCAGCATGTATGTTGCATGGGGAAGGGAGCAGGGCCTGAGGATGGCTATACTGTCATATGTAAAATAGAAGGGTGGGTGGACTGTGGAGCTCTAGAAGGTGGCTAAATATTTAAATGCTGACTTTACTATTTTTGGGTTGTTTTGCTGTCACTTAAAAAGGAATGCTTTAAATTTTGGTGAAGGTGGTGTGCTTGGAAACCAGCTTTTATATTTACAGTTCTTCCTGCTCCTATCTTTCATGTTTAGTTTTTTGTTAACCAATGCTTTTACCAGAAAAATGCTGGGACAGCATTTTCAATTGAAATCAGGTAGATTGGCACACTTTGAAGTGAAACAATGTCCTGTGGAGATGGGTGTTTATCTGCTCTGTGTATGTAGCAACAACATATTCCTGATTGTGGGAACAGGTACGCACATGTCTTCATACTTGGATATACGCTGCATTTATGGTCTTAGGTAACTTTCCACTACTTTCAGCAAAATCCAGGATGTGATTTGTGTGTATGTGGCAGTTGGTCAAATCTAAAAGTCTGTTAAAGTCCATTGGATTATGCAGAGGGCAAAATAACCCAGATGCATAAAACAGAGGAACAAAACAAGCATTATGATCCAGAAAAGGTGTGTTGAAGAAACTCTTCTTAGCTTTATTCTGCTTTGAGTAGTAAATTTTACTTCTGTGTCATTACAGCTGTCAAATCACCTTTTTCCCCAGCTTTGCCATTCTCATCCTCAGAGCTGAAAAAAGAAAACAAACAAAGCCATTGCATTTCAAGACTAACTTTCCATTTCTGATGCTAAGTCTCCTTATTTAGAAAGATGAAGAATATACATACCTCAGGTGGTTAATCCAGCAGAATAAGCATTGTTTTAGTGTTATAAAAAGAAATCAGTAGAAGGCATTAGTTCTGGTAATTTTGCAATAAAGCGAGTATATTAAGAAATTACTTCATTATCCCTATTTGAAAATTAGCACAGCTCTTTTCTAACTGTTTTGTTTCTGTTACCTTCACTAAGGCATTGCAGACAGATGGTATTGTCCTTGACTAGATGCTGACAGATTAAAAGCATGCATGAACAATTAAACAAACTCTTTGTTTAAACTAAACTACTCAGTGGGAGCTGTAACTGTTTGGAAGCCTTTTTCTTTTGTGTTGGTGTTCGCAGAAAACTTTCCTCTCTTCTTGGTCTAGTGAGTCAGAGTGGGAGTTAGTCATATTCCTGATGTGAGTCTGACAGAGTAACTTAGTATCTGTATAAACATCAGTATGGCTATTGTCTGTAACTGGGTATAATGTGGGTTAGTTTGAAAGTGACAGTGCAGGGTAGATGATTAAATGTTAAAGTTATTTTTAGAACAGCAATATAATACTGTTGTTTGGTATGTAAGAGCCTCCCCCCACCACGAAGTTGACCTGAGAATGCAGTGGGAATAATCTCCAGCCCTCTGACCTGTTAGTTTGAAGAGTTACCCAAAATAGCATGTCTCGTTCCTTCATCCTGCATATATCTCTGTACTGAGAGACAGGGGGTCAAAGCAGCTGTTTACTTGATTTATGCATGTCAGCAAATGTCCAACTCGAGTTATGTTTTGAATGCTGAAGCTGTTGCAAATCATAGAAGCATGAGTGTAACTTTATATCGTAGGGCCACTGATACTAAGCTTAGCTCTTACAAAGACCCTGTGTACTGTTTGCAGACCAAGGAATTCTGAAAGATTCAAGTCCTGGTTGTGATTTGAGAGAGCAATCAGTCTGACGCTTCACTTATAGCCAAGAGTCTGTTTTTGTCTTGCTCCATGCGTTACAGAAACAGATGGCTTGCATGAATCTTTATTAAAATGGGGGTTTTTTGTACATTATTTTCTTCAGCGTAAATGGAGCTAAGTCTCCATTGTGTTTTTTGAAGGTTGCACAGCTTCCAGTGGTAAGGAAAAGAATTAGCTCATCTAGACTAGTTACCTGCCAAAAGCCTTGGACCTTCATGTCCCATGAGAGCCTGTTCCACACTGTCAGTAGGTTTTACTGCCTATTCAGCTTCAGTTTTTCCTTTCCTTATTCATTCCACTATGTCTAGCCTTTGTTCCCCCACCCAAAGACTTTCAATTTCCCTAATGAGTATTGAATCTTCAAAATGTTTGCACACTAATTTCATTCGACTGAAATGTAAAGAAGAAAATAAGCTTTAACACTTCAAAACACTGGTGTCCTAATTATAGCATTGTCATCCTTCTCTCTGGATGGTTTTTCTGAGGGCACATACTTGGAGATATTGATCCCCCACCAAGCTCACGGGGAAAGGAAAATTGCTCCCATATGGAAAGAGGTATGTCCTACATTTCAGTCAGTTTTGGGGGCATGCTGAAAGCTCCTAATTTAATCTGCTATTTCTCTATAGATTGGCACATGGAACAATTCCTCTGCCTCCTAGTTCTCCTTGGCCATCACTAACTTTTTCAGTAACTTGCTCTGAAGGTTCATTTCTTTCGCAAAGCAAGATTGTTACATAAGGGACCGTCTCCCTGGTCTGTCCTGTGCTTCCTTGCTTTCCATTCTCTTTCAGAGAGTCACAGAATCGTTTACGTTGGAAAAGACCTTTAAGATCATCAAGTCCAACCATAAACCTAGCACTGCCAAATCCACCACTAAGCCATGTCCCTAAGCACCACATCTACATGTCTTTTAAATACCTCCAGGGATGGTGACTCAATCACTTCCCTGGGCAGCCTGTTCCAATGCTTGATAGCCCTTTTGGAGAAAAAATTTTTCCTAATATCCAATGGAAACCTCCCCTGGCGCAACTTGAAGCCATTTCCTCTTGTCCTATTGCTTGTTACTTGGATGATGAGACCGACACCTACCTTGCTGCAACCCCCTTTCAGGTAGTTGTAGAGCGCAATAAGGTCTCCCCTCAGCCTCCTCTTCTCCAGACTAAACAGTCCCAGTTCCCTCAGCCGCTCCTCATAAGACTTGCTCTCCAGACCCTTCACCAGCTTCGTTGCCCTTCTCTGGACACGCTCCAGCACCTCAATGTCCTTCTTGTAGCGAGGGGCCCAAAACTGAACACAGTATTYGAGGTGSGGCCTCACCAGYRCCGAGTACAGGGGCACGATCACYTCCCTACTCCTGCTGGCCACACTATTTTTGATACAGGCCAGGATGCCGTTGGCCTTCTTGGCCACCTGGGCACACTGCCGGCTCATGTTCAGCCGGCTGTCAACCAGCACCCCCACGTCCTTTTCCGACGGGCAGCTTTCCAGCCACTCTTTCCCAAGCCTGTAGCGTTGCATGGGGTTGACCCAAGCCTTGTTGAACCTCATACAATTGGCCTTGGCCCATTGATACAGCCTGTCGAGATCCCTCTGCAGAGCCTTCCTACCCTCAAGCAGATCAACACTCCTGCCCAACCTGTCCTTAGTACCTGTTTAATGTTCAAATGCTGCAATTGCCTCCCAAAGCTTTCATTTCAGAGAGGATTATTTCTTCTGTTGTATGGTTTGTTGTTTTAGTAATGAATGATGAGGTACCAAAAATAATTTTGACTCCCCTCTTTTCTYTGGTGGTGTTTAGGGTGAACCTGCTAGGCTGGGCATCAGTGGCTGCTTTGAAAACAATTTATTTCCCTAAGAAACAGCTCTGTGTAATACATTGTTCTAGATTTAAGAGTCTTTCCTGGTTTTGTTTCCTTTTTAGAAATCGCAGTAGGATTACAGGACTGCTTGGGAAAGATTGAGTCACTTCCTGGCTTTTTCCACTGATCAAAATGTCCCAGGGAGTGGCAATAAATAGGTGGAGGGGTAAAGAGGAATATGGCTTAGTTCCAAATTCTACTGGGCACTTAAGACACTCACTTGGAGGCAGTGCTGACTGTTGGGGTGTATTTTTGAGGCAGTTGCCAAACTGCTTTTAATTTAATTGGGACCAGTTTTTTCCTAATTGACTATTTTCTCCTTGGTGGAATATTTTGTAAGTAAATGGGTAAGACCCATCTGTAAATACAGATTAACAGAACAGATTCTCAAATGTCTTTGCTAGATTTACACTTACCCCCTTGCCTGAAAGTCAGTGTTTGTTTTCCAGTAACCTCAAAAGAGAGAGAACCTAGATTATTCGGAGGATGTCTATGAGTGGCAGGGAAAAATGAAGATGTTTCAGATGCTCCTTTCAGGAGACAAAAATAAGCAAATATTGTTGCAGATAGAGGTGCTCAGCTAACATCTCACGGTCTGTATGTGGCCCACCCGAATGGTACTGCCAGCTCATAGTTACTTCTTGGAAACCTCTTTCCCAGGATCTGTTCAGGAGAACCCACGCAGCAGGCTGTAGAATGAATGAATTGTTTCAGTAGCAACCAGCTGGTGGGTGGGTGAGTGTTGCTTCTCCATTATATGCCTATACATATGTGATGGGGGAATTAAGGGACTATCCCCAAAATCTAATGGGCTGGAGCAGGTGCTGGAGTGGTTTACCTTGCCTGTACCAGCTACTTCTGCTTTTACTTGCTGGCGTAAGAGTTGCTGGCAGCAGCCTTTGGTCCTGGAGGACACAGGGAAGTGCACAGATGGCAGGATTGGTGCTTGGGAGAAGCAAAGGTCCTCTCAAACGATAGAAAAGTGCAGTGGTCTCATTGATCAGAAAGGCTGGGCAGCACTGCTGGAATATTTCAGGCTGTTGTGTGCATGACTGCATGAGGTTGATACTACTATAAACTGAAAGCATTACTTACTGAACAGCTCTTCCCAATCAGTGCATACTGGTGCAAAAATACCTGAAACTCCTTACGTGATCCAATGACCACCCGTTCTCCTGGCTTTACCTGTATTGTAAAGAAATGCTGGACTGCCAATGCAGCTTTATGCAGGGCCTAAACTTACACTTCTGCTGCCAAATTGCAAAATTATTCAGAGTATAGTCTGGAAGAGGAGCAGGGAGAGAATGTGGGATCAGGACCCCTGATCTTCCTGTAATTCAAGCACAATATTCTTTCCTTGAAGTGGAATGTGACTACTGTCTGAAATCTGCTGCTCTGTAAATATACTTAAATGCAGTTTAATTGTATGTGTTAAAGTGCAACAAAATCATAAAGAGCAGCTTTCTGTGTCTCTGGAAGATCTTGCTATTGTTCTTTCAACCTTTTATTATAAAACTTTATAGTAAGAAATAGACACCTTGAGTATTAATAGAATATAAAAAGTGTTAAAAAAATAACCCTATGGACTATATGGACTAACCACGTGTAGTGATGAAAACTGTTTCATTGTCTTTCAGAGGCTATAAAAATATCTAACTCAGGTTAACAAAAAAATGTTAAAACTTGCATAAACATTGTCAAAGCAAGGTTGGCAATGCTGATTCCAGAAAAATGCAAAGTAAAGCTGGTTATTAAACAGTCTTTCTGATTTAAGGAGCAATTTGGATTACCTAGGAAGTAGTTAGAATGCTGATAGGCACAAAAACATTCCAGCAAGGAGAGAGTGTTACGAAGCAATGCTGTTAGTTACCTGGTAGAAATGAAAACTAATTCTGCTACTTGAGGTAGCATTAATGGGACTTTTAATCGTCACTTGAAAGAGAACCACTTTTAATCTTTGAAGGTTACAGAAATGGCTGTTCTGAGACAGTTTATTTACTAAATTTTGATATGGTAACTAGTGCATTGCTAAAGATGAAATAATTCAACAGTACCAAAATGCAGATTGGTTTTTGTTAACAAACAAGAGGAAAGAAATGATTAGTAATCGCATATTAGTCCCTGAAACAATCCAAATAGTAAAGTGGAACAGTTGCTAGCAAATAAGAGTAGTATCAGTTTGCTACATGAGCAAACAGCAGTGACGTGATTTTCCTTTTCTGTTACCTGTTAGTGAGGGATCTTCGGTACCGTCTCCAGATACCTGGTCGTGAAGGTGAGTACGGTGTATCGGTGAGCTTAAGTGTTCCTCTTGTTCTCGCAGGGAAATGGAATTTTTGTGGGGTACCTTGTTCAGGCTTGTGCCCAGACTGCTCACAGGATTCATCTGTGGGACTTCTGTGATTTTCCTGCTCGGTGGCTGATAAACCTGACTATAGTGACCTATGGGATGATATGCGGGTTTCTCAGATTTGCTGTCATCTTCATCATCATCATCAATGATAACTAATTCTGCGCGGATAACCCCATCGTATCGTGACAACTTTTGGTCTGCTTCTGCATCATCATCATCAATGCGCTGATAACCCATGAAAATCATTGTTACTGGTTCCGAATCATCCACGTAGCACGGTACAGCTTGGACAACGCTGTATTGAGCATCTTCCTCATCTTGAGGTGCAGGGGATGTTTCATTAAGATGGCAGGGACTTAAAAACCTTGTCTCGTTATGTCTTTCTCTTGTATTCTGGTAAGGTTTTAATTCTTCATGTGCAGCTTTTCTTTCTTCATTATGTATCATCCTGTTCTCAGGATTAGTGTGCGCTTTCTTCTCTGAATGGGAAAGTACTGGAGAGGGAGACTTTGGCTGTATCGCCTTTGGAAGATCAAGCCCATTCTCTTTACGTTGCTGCATAAAGGGCTCTATTTTGGAGGAGAATTCTGTCTGATGATTGCTAAATCCATTCATCTCTCTTCTGTGAGTGTCTTCCAGTTTTGGTCCAGGGACTAATTTATCTTTCTGAGGAGTAACTGGCCTGCAAAATTTGTTTGCAAACACAGGCTCGTGATACTCTGTGGGAGACTGGGAATTTTTTTCAGTTGCCTGCCGTAGCAGGTCCTCCACCTCAACAGGAGCAAGTTCATCCATCCCATTTTGTGTTGTGCTGCCATTTGAGGATACTGCATAGACTGACTTCCTGCCATCATCATAGACTTTAATTCCTGTCTCTTTAAACTCCTTTGAGGGAAGAGGTATTGTTGATAACACTGTGTTTTCTCCTGTCTTCATGTCTTTTTCAACTTTAATTTCCATGGCAAACAATGCTGTTGAAAAAAACAAGTGCTTAAACTGATAATGCAGCAGCTGCAAGAAATATTATAGAAGAGTTCTGACAGTGATAGAGAATGACTGTCAGAATGAATTATCAAATACACAAAATTATCACATACATAACCAATATAYTGGATTCTCATTTTGAATGCCTCCTTCCATCCTGTCAAAACTTGAAGTGAAAAAAAAAAAATTTCATTTGGATCTAATTCTGTGAGGAAAAACAAGCTGTTGAGGAGCCAGTTTTTGTTACTTGATTGACTGAGACAGCCAGATTTAACCTTGGCCCCAGGTGTTGTGCTGGACAATAGCAGCTGAAAGAGCTCAACGTGCTACAAGACTAAAGAGTCTTGGGCACTCAGAAGCGTTAGGAGGCTTTGTAGTAGTTGGGAAATAACCAGACTACTGCTGGCTGCCCAGTAGGTGTAAGTGTGGACAGAAAATGTGAAATGAATGATATGAAGGGAGGAACTACTTAAAGTTACACCGGAATGAAGTGCTGGAAAGAAGCGTTGAAAATACTTGATCCGTATTCTCAATGGCACATACCTTACACCAGTGTCCCACCTCTCAGTTTTGATGACCTCACTGATAACATAACACAGCTTAAATGAGAACAACATTGTCCCATATCTGTAATGTTTATCCTTCCCTTGAAGTGTATTAGATTCAATTTATAGGAAGTCTTTGCACATATGGACACCCTTTGGAGTTACTAATAAGCAGTACCTTTTCTCCTTTCTTCATCATCGGTGGCAGCATGTGCTGTACTTTTCAGTGCAGAAGGCCTGAAATACTTGGGAAGGTCAGGTATGCTGGCGTATATGTAGTCTGCTGCCTCTGAATAAAGAAGATCCACAAAGCATTTAGTATGTTTTCACTGACTTCTACAAGAACCTTTTTAAAAATATTTTTTGACTAAACATACCTTTTTCAACTCCTGCTTTTTCAGTCTTCACAGACTAGGAAAGAGAACCATTAACAATAAATGTGATTAGTGAGTTTTAAGATGTTAACTAGACAGTGCTTTGCTTTACCTGACAGTTTTAACTTTTTGTGTGTACGGCTTCATACTGAGAAGGGGCTAAAAGTGGAAACTGCTCAGCTGGAGCATGGCAAGGGAGAAAGTGAAATTTTTCTGGTCTTTTTTGCCGATATGATTCCAAGTCACACAGGGAAGGACAGGACATTACAAAGTGTTAATCACTGACACAGCCTCACATTGTGGCCCAAGCTGGTTGGCTTCAAAGATTTTCAAAGGCTCTACTTTGGCTTTCCAGTTGTGCTTATCTCCCTGCGTATCTTTAGCGAGAGAGTGTGTGTGTGTAAGAACAACTGGAGAACTGAAGTTTAGTTTCATCACTATATTTTTGAGACGGTTTAAGATGATTTTCAAATATCAAAATGACCTTTTGACAAAGACTACTGACTGATAATATTGTTATGTTTCACTATAACCTCTCTCGGGGACTTGGGGGAAAGCATGATGCAGTTTAGCTGGGAACATCACCTGAAGGAGTATGAATATGTCAGCCTCTGTACCTGTTAATGCCTGTCTCTGGCTAAGATGCAAAATTGCTGGTTGCTGTCAGTGGCAGTGCTATTTTTTTGAGATGCGCTATAGGTGAGTAATGATAGGAATTGCTCCCCCACCCCCACAAACAAGCAAATGGAGACATTTGGATGCTTGAACAGTATAACATCTTGACCCCTCTTGTATTTGAACTACTGTCACTTTAGACAAATCTCATGACCACTCACAGGATCCACCCTGTTCCCCTTTCCCTCGTTATTATGATGAACGAGTAATGAATTCTACTTCTGGAGTAATTTGGTACTAACCTTTATTATGTCTTCTGTTGTTTTCTCAACAGTCTTAAGTTTCTTTAAAATTGCTTCTTCCTTAGCTGAGACTTCCATTTCCTCTCTTTCCAGAGCCTCAATTTCTTTCTCCAGTCTGCAATCATAATTCCTTTTGATTTAATACCGGGCAGAGAACAACATTGCAGATTTAATACATTGTGAATATGGACATTAGTGGGGCTGGTTCTACTTACCCTGACAAATTTTGCTCTAATATGAGATCAGCCTATAATTTCACATGTACCAGGAAATACTGTGAAATAGTATTCTCATTTTTTTTAAAAAAAAAAAAGTACCTGCCATAGATTCCTTCTGAGCCTACTTTGAAAACAGTGGCTGAAATTAATTTATTTTTCAGGAGGGAATAGATAAGGAATATAGGCCCCCACAGCATTTCCTCATCTCTAAGCAAATTTTCTCTTCTACATTGTCTCAAGAAATGTGATTACTCCCTTGTAATTAAGATGTAGGAATCTAGTATACAGACACCAGGGTTATGACTTAATTTGTTTGTCTCTTGATTTTGTATGTGTACTTGTACACATGATGAAAAGAAGCAAATTCTTTTGTTGTAAGAAAGTCAGAAGAATGTTCTTGTTACTGGCAGTACTTAAAGGGCTAGAGTACATCACCTCATACACTATATTTTACATACGTAGCCAAACTGTATTCAAGAAGATCCCCCGTGGAGGAAAGTTCTAGTCAATCTATAACTAGAAGCTAAAATTCCAGGAGAACCACCTCTATTAATGGAAATCAAATTGCATTTGTATTTCTGAGGGGTAGAACAGGTATAATTTTTTTTGATAAAATAATAATGGCATTTGCAAGTACTTTTTGTAGGTAAAACAGCTCAACTAATTTTCTAATATGAAAATTAATACAGCTAGAAATCATAATAGTGATGTGCTTTGCAGGCTATTTTTATGAAGTGGTAACTTCATAATTGTGTGGATTTTGAAAACTAAGCAACCTGCATAGYGGGAGGATGCTCAGGAGACTGAAGTCTGAAACTCTGTTTTCCAGTCTGTCTGGGATTGAGAATGAATGATTTACAAACACCCAGGATGATGAAGGGGCTTTCTGAGGGGGGTGTGTGTGTTCAGCTCCAAGATGCCAAGACAGTAGTGCATGTGTGAACGTGGGTTCTGGGATTTCAAAACTCTTTGCTTTGGTAAAAGAGGTATAACAGTGCTTGACTGAAGCTTGATTCTTCAGGGGAAAAAATCTTGATTGAAAATGCAAGATATTGCTGATGTGGGGTGGGTGTTATTTTAGTGTTCCTGATAGACTAGACCAGAGCTTGTGTAGCTACAGACTTAAAAATACTAGTAAGTTTTAAGGGCTTCTCTTTGGGGCTGTGTACTAAGGCTTTTACAGACATACATGTGTCCTTCTTAGTCACTCATCAGCATTTTGTGTACTTAATTCTCTGGGAAAAGTGCTGAAATCTTGATTCTGGAAAGCATTCCTTTTCAGCAGAACAGCAGTCATGTAAGACACACTAGTTCAACGCACCTAGGACAAACAGCTGGGAAGCTTAAAGTTTGCAGTGTTTGCTCAAGTAATATCCTCACAAGTATTACCAATGAATTTGCTAGAGAAAACTGGGTAGTTCACATACGTGTGATATACGTCACATCAGGTGCTAATAGCAATCGCTTTCTAAGATTGCAATTAGGTGAGATTTCCAACACTAAGAAACAATTTTTAAGGGTCTATTTATTAGAGGAGGAGCCTTGATTGTACCCAGGTCTAGTCAGCAAGAGCTTTGTTTTAAAAAGACTACAAGCTTACCTCTTATGAATACCAAATATACTAACTTTGGATATTCTCTAAGACGGCAGCATATCCAGCAATTGACTTATCTCTGTCAGATTTTAGCAGTGCAAACCAGAAGTATCTTGCCATTTAAGACTTGGCTGATGGGCTAACTATTTTCTTAAAAAACCTTTATCATTATGTAAAAGGGAGATTGAAGCTCAGCAGTCAATTTTCTTTTGGGCTATTGACTTCTGTTGTAGGTTTGTACGTTATTTAAAAGGGGTCACAGCTCTCTTTCCCTTCCCTTTTTGTTATATGTTAAATTTATGTTATATGGTTTCTTGCATGTTAAAGCTGAGTACAATGTTTAAGGCATCTTTTTCCGAACTAGAGTTTTTATTGTCTTAGCACTAAGATGTTTGATGAAACACTTCTAGACATAAAGGTCTGGGATAAAACGTCTAATCTCTATGTATGTGAGAGAGGGAGAAAGCTATGCCTGGTTAAAGCACACCTCTAAGGTAAAGTATCTCAGTCAAATTCTTTTCTCTGGTGACTAAGGCAGTGACTTAAGCAGGTGTCCCGTATCCTATTTTTTTCCTCTTTCTAGTCAAGACTGTTCCTTTCTGCATAAGTGCATATTTGTTGGGTTTTAAATAGAAATTTGCCTTATTAGCCTAGTAGTTGGGAAGTCACTTTTCCATGAAGATCTAGAATCAAGTCCAGATTTAACTCTGAAATGGGACTTGAGCTGGATCTCTCATGCTGTAGGTGAGTGCCATATAGCTTCAGTCTCCTAGTTCATCTACCTTTTCTTTTTGGGATCATTTTTGGAAGAACTTCTTTTAACTTAAAGGAAAAAACAAAAGCAAATTTCAAAACCTTCCATATTTGGGTGAAATATGTCTTCCATTGTTTTTGAATCCGTGTCAGAAATTGATGACTGTGGACTTAAGGCAACTGCAACTGATATCACTAGTTGTTGAGATCGGTCAGAATGGAGTTAAAACTAGATGATCTGAGCCAAAGTTACAAATAGAGTAATGATGGCCTATAACCCTGATAGAAAAAAATGTTTTATGTTTGTCCTAGTTTCAGCTGGGATAGAGTTAATTTTCTTCCTAGTGCTGTGTTTTGGATTTAGTATGAGAATAATGTTGATAACACATTGATGTTTTTAGTTGTTGCTAAGTAGTGTTTACACTAGTCAAGGACTTTTCGGCTTCCCATGCTCTGCCAGGTGCACAAGAAGCTGGGAGGGAGCACAGCCAGGACAGCTGACCCCAGCTGACCAAAGGGATATTCCATACCATATGACGTCATGCTCAGCATATAACGCGGGGGGAAGAAGAAGGAAGGGTGGACGTTCAGAGTGATGGTGTTTGTCTTCCCAAGTAACCGTTAGGCGTGATGGAGCCCTGCTTTCCTGGAGATGGCTGAACACCTGCCTGCCGACGGGAAGTAGTGAATGAATTCCTTGCTTTGCTTTGCTTGCGTGCACAGCTTTTGCTTTCCCTATTAAACTGTCTTTATCTCAACCCATGAGTTTTCTCACTTTTACTTTTCTGATTCTCTCCCTCATCCCACCCAGGGGGAGTGAGCGAGCGGCTGTGTGGTGCTTAGTTGCTGGCTGGGGTTAAACCACAACAATGTTTTGACTTATTCTATAGTATGTGCTAGGATCCATGAAATTACACCAAAGTCAACATTAATAATAGAAACCTGTCCTCTCTTTAAAGTAAGCAGACCAGAAAAATTGAATGCAGGCCGGCAGAGAAGTATTATTTATCTCCTTCTGTGTGACTGCTTGAGGAGTCTGAAAAACACTGTGGCTCTTGCCCTGTCTAAACTCAGATTTGTAGAGCTACAATAATAAGATACTATGTGGACTTTTATCTGTTAGTGAGAATATCCTCTTTTTTGAAACACAAGGGTATCACAGACCTCAGAACTGAGATGTGAAGAAAAATGTATTCAGGATGAAAGTAAAAACTAAAAGAAATATTTAAAAGCAGTTAACACTTTGGACCTGAGCTCTGCAAGATGCCCTTAGGACCTTGCTCAAAGGTACTGATTATAGTGCCAAAATTTAAAAACTTTATAATAAGGGGGATGAATATTCTTGGAGGGCTATAAAAGAAACTAATGCAATGACCATGTGCCATATTTCTGTACTTCTTACAGAATAGTATTTGTTTAATATATTGAAATGTTGTATTTTTACATGAGACTTGATTGCAATATTATCATAATGTGAAAATTAATCATTAAAAGCTCCCAGAAGCATAATATACTGAAGAATCATTAACCTTTACTATGGGTTTATTTCAGTCTGGACTCTAAACACTCCTAGACACACAGGTGGAAGAAGAGGAGGAAAAATCCTGGAAAGGTATTAAAAAAAAAAAAAAAAAAAAAAAAAAAAAAAGGGTGGGGGTGGTGGGTGGGGACAGAGAAGGAGAAAACACAACCCCAAATAAATCAAAGATTATAAATCCCATATAGTTATCTGGGAGATCAAGAAAAGTATTGTTTAAGTTTATATATGCTCTCACACCCATACCAACACCCACTTCATATGGTAATTAAGAGGACTGATTCAGTGCTTAGTGGGGTTAGGGAAAAATTCTCATACCCATATAATGGGAATTGCATCTAGACCTTAAGTATCTCTTTTGCACTCATACTTGCATATAGACATAGATTTTATGGTTCATTTTCAGAGGATGTTGTGAGTGTGCATGCTAGAATTTGTTGAAAGGAAACTTTTAAAAGATGCCATCTGTATAGTTCAAAGAAATCGAAGTCCTTTTGACTTCGTGCAGTTGAAAAGTTAGGCCAGAATCTTTTGGTGTGTTTAAATCTTTAGAAACTTCAAAATCAATGAAATTTTTATGAAGTTACATCACAGTTTGTATTTGTCTTGAAAGGGTCTAGCAGCTACGCTAGCAATTATAAGAAACTATCTTTTGATGGTGCTGCTGTGTTTTGTAGAGAAATGGAAGTATGACACAGCTACTGCATTAAATCAATCCTTTGGATATTTGTCCTTCTCTCCTTGAGTGGTGTTCATTATTTGAGATGGGAAAATAAGTATTATGGAGGTGTGGATGAAAGAAGGAACCTCAGAAGCCGAGATACTAAATTGGAGGTTTCTCTGCCAAAGTAGTAGCTGAATTAAGAAATTCTACAGAGTATACCTGGCTGCTGCTGGCCACCAGCTAATCTGCTGGAGTTGGCACCACTGCCACCCCAGAAGAAAAATAAATGGCTTAAGAATGAAAAGCAGATAGGAGGACACCACACTGGAGAATACCGGACTGAGAGGAAAAGGCAGTTTAGCAAGTCCTCACATGTTTTGAGGTGAGTCAAATGCTTTAGCAGCTCTGGAGTCCATCTAGCCTTAGCCTGCCTTCATGTATCACATTACAAACTATTGAATAGACCTTAGTTAACTGTGATGTTGTTTGTGCATTTTTAAGTATGTTGTTTAGCAACTAATTCCATCAAGAATGAGTGCTATTTGCTGAAAATTAAATGAGAAAATGGGACTCCTAATTCTTCATTCAGCTTGTACCCTGACCAAGGACATGCTCACTTGGCTCACTGTAACTTCTAACATGTAAAGGGGGTGAATAGGACAGATAATGTAAATGCTGTTTTTGTCTGTAACCAGAGCGTTCAGCTACTTGTCTGCAAGGTGGTTCAGGCCACTCAGTATTCACTATTTTGTTGTTGATACAAAGAATGGAACTGTCCCTTTTATCAAAAAAATGCTCAAATCCGAACTGATTAGCAGAGATACACTACCTCTATTTGACACCCAAGTAAAGAATGTTTGAAAACAGAAGTCCCATTTAGGAGGGTGATGGAAAGGCTCATGCCACTACTGGAAATAATTTGCCTACAATTGCGATTGTCCTCTCAGCAGAAAGAAACAAAGACTGGTCTAAGAGTATTCAAAAAGTCTTTAAAGTGATTCAGATTTTTTAACTGACGATAAAACCCACGCAGAATAATCATCAGAGTGGACAGAATCTATCTGAATCAAGTAAAGTTTAATAATCAGATGCCCAGAAGAAAGAATTCTACTGAGCTTCTCAAAAATGTATCTTACCGTTACTGCATGACATGTGTCTGCATGATCAGTTTAGCAATCTTTGATTTACAGGGCAGGTCAAAGGTATGACTTCACATATATGTAGTCAAGCAAGCTTTTGTTAGCTTGGCTGCTATCTATGGCACAGCAAAAGCACTGTGCAAGTGCTGTATGGTTCATATTTTGTGCTTTTTAGTGGACTTTGTTCATACTGAACTCTGTATTACTAGGTTTCTGTATCACTGCTGGCTGGTTTGAAACTGGGCTGGGTATGTCTAAACAAAACATAATGATAACTGGAAGGCAGCATGGATGTTTTTCTAGAGGTCTTTGCTAGACAGCTATTGAGGAGTGGTAGGAAGTATAATTTGCAGCAAAAGATGCTTGATGTGAATAAAGCTGCTTAAATTCCCAGCTCAGAGGGAAGTTCCCACATGACTCCATGGTATGTTCTTCTGCCTCTGTTCTCCATCTGTAAAATCAAATGTCCTTGTCTGTGTCCTCTGTGTATCGTGAAGATAAAAGCTGCCAAAGACTCTAAGGTGTGTAGATTGTTTGGTTATGAGAGTAAGTATATCAGTAATGAAAATATTTCTTTTGATATCAAGGCCTTACAAACCTCTAAACTGTCTTTAGAACTTCAGCAATTGTGAATTAAGTTCTCTTAATTCAGGGTGGCTCAGGAATGTATTAGGAGCATTTCTGTACTGATTTTCATTTCTAGGATGCATTATACCTGTGAAGTTGTTATCGTGGCAGTGTGTCATTTTGTGTTATACTTTCTTTGTCAGTTAATCTTTTCTTTTTATGCTGATGTAATTTGTCTGATTCATTTCACTACAAATAAATCTGAAATATTTCAGATGTTCGTCAAGAAGTAGGAATCATTTTAAGGAGGAAGCAATTTGGTGGAGCTTCTCAGGAGAAGGTCACAGGCAGGAAGAGTTAGTTGGTAACACTGGTATTAACAACAAATGGCTGCGGAAATACTTAATTCACCATGAAAAAAATCAATTCCCATGAAAGAGCAGCATATATAAAAATAAAAGAGGAACCATTCACAGGTTCCGTTAAGCAAGTGCAGTAAAACAAATAGCCTTATATTCTTGGAAAAAGAATAATATTTTTAATAAGAGGAGAAAGGCAACTACAATCAACTTTACTGCAGCTTTTTCCACTGTGCTGCTTACAGTTGCAAGTAAACTCATTTCATTTCATTTTCATCAGTTTATGGTCAGAATATCAGCCATCTAGATATACAAACATCACTTGTGCTTGTAATTAACTGAACCTGGAACTACGTAGGAAAATAATTCATACCTAATACATTTCTCCTAAATGCAGGCATATAAATAGAAACTATTAAAAAAACCAAAACAACAACAACAAAAAAACAATAAAACAAACCAAGACCAAAAACAACACAACAAAACAAACCTGTCATCCCTGCATCCCACCTACATGGGAAAGGAATTCTAAAATGGATTTTTTTGTACATGCTGAATGTTAACCAAATCTCAGGCAAAAATTCTAGTGGGAAGGTAACAGGCACATTTCTATAGTTAGGCTGTTACAGGCTCAGGCATACATCAAGTGTACGAGCTGAGGAACCTCCGCCTTGTTTGGTATAATATGTGTGCTCTTGGTCATGTGATGCAGTACTAAATGTGCCGTCTTCCCATTCACAGTGTATCTGCATCTAGTCCTTGTAATTAGCAAAAAATAGAGAGGGGCTGAGATGTTACTCCAGGATCCATGTTGTGATTTAAGAAAGCAATCGGGGACAAATGATAGGTTTGGCACTTTCATTTCTCCTTCCTTAAAGCACAAATACATTTAGAAATCTTCCTTTAAATGCCTGTGGGCATCTTTTAAAACACCTGGAAGCTTCTAATTCAGATAAACTTTAAAATTTATAACCCCTTGTCAACTTTTGGATCCAATCTAGAATTAAAGCAGAGGGAATATTCCTCTGTGATGCTAATTTACCTACGTGAATTAAAGGAGTTTTTCAGGTTTGAAGCTCCAGCTGGATTTCTGTTTTACTATTTGTAATAGCGATAAATTCTAGTCATGCTAAAAAAAAAAAAAAGTTTATATGGCTATATTCAGAGAAGTAAAGCTCACTGTGTGTGTTCAGTTTTAGTCTCTGAGGAAATAAAAATTAAGACCACTGAGCTGATGACAATTCAGGACAATAATTACAAAAATAGTATCAAAAGACTCTACAACTGTAGTTACAAACCCAGGATTCTGCGAGACATGGAAATGATGTTACGTGTGTGAATAATCAACCCTATTTGCTGAAATCTCTGAACTAGTATTGTAGGAAGGTTTTTAAGTCCTAATCCTGCATTCCAAGTCTTCCCAGGGATAGGACAGGAGGGACCCGCTGCCAGTCTTGCTGTGAGATAACTCAATTACAATGACTCAGGTGCAGAGAACCCTAAAGATATGTTATGAGGTGACAGACTAGATTTAGATGCTGGAGATACAGTACGCTTCCTGCTAAAATATTTCACTGTTTTTAAGGCAGTCAGTATGTGAGGAGTTCAGGAGCTTTCCTTTTTAGTGGCATAGACATTCACAGATCTCCACTATAATAGCATTGCTTGTTCTTTACTTGGGTGTCGTCAAATGAATTGGAAACAGTGTGGATGTAGGTTATGTCAGGATAATAAAAGCACCCTTCCCCCAACATAGTCACACACCAAATCCAGTTCTTGACTTGGTTCTGAGACTTAAAAAAAAGCAAGGGGAAAAAAAAAAAAAGTAGCTTTAAAGATCTCCCATCACCAAATTTCTTAGGGTATAAAGGAGATCTCGGCTAAAGCTCCAGCTCTTACTCAAAGTCAACAGGACTTTGAAAATCTAGTCTCTCCTCCCAATGCTTGGAGAAGGGCTGAACTTCCAGTGGGCTGGTGGAGAGCTACTTGCTCAGTGCAACTTCCCTGTTGCTCCTGAGCCAGTCCTTCCCCACATGGCTCTCTTTCCTGCTGATCACGCTGTTGTAGGGACCCCTCTTGCATGTCTTCATAATCACAACCTGCTGGGATGTTTTTAGAGCACACTGTCTACCTCCTACCACCGCAACAAAGAATTCCACGGAGGTGTGTGAAAAGCTGTTCTGTTGAGAAAAGTGCTTTCAAGCAAGAAGTCACCATAGTTATAGGACAAACTAGCACTAGGCTGCTGCCTGTCAGCCAAGAGAATTATCATTTGTGTCAGAGAGATGGAGTAAGGAGGGAAGTGGGTGGGAGATAACCAGAGGAGGTAATCTTGGTGACAACTTTGCCAAAAGAGTGTGTGTAGGAGGACAATGGAGGAAGAAGAGGGTATGGAGGAAGATGCTATTGATCTGAAATAGAGGAAGAAGCCTCAAAAAAGGATGATGAAACTTTCCAGATTCTAAAGAAACAGGAACACTTCATCTTTTCTGTGGGTGCTAATGGGTAGTAGCAGTCAGTATGCCTGGACCCAGGCAAGGAGCTGATTGCGTACAGAGCCCTGTGGTATTTGGGAAAGGCTAACTGCAGCTAATAAGCACCTAAAATCATGTCCATAGTACATAAAGGAGTCATGTGTGAGACCGTCTATGCAGTTTGATGTTAGCCATATGTGGTAGGGGGGCACTAGGCAATGAGATTTGCAGGAACATCTCTAATAAAAGGTAGAAAAAGGCCTCTGCTACAACAGGCTTCTGGGAATAAATTGAGGACAAAACAGCATGGAAGATAAGTGAAAATAAGGCAAGTGGTATTAATGGGGCTAGGCAGCTTGTACTGTTCTGAAGTGCTGTGTTATGGTAGAAGTCAGGTATTAAAGGCTGTGCAGGACCTAGTGAAACTGAAGAACTTTTAAAACGATCTACTGTTATTTTGAAATTCTGATTCAACAATTGCTATCTCGGAGCAAAACCCATATACTGTGGCTTACATCTATTGCGTATAGCATGAAAGGGGTCTCTGGAATTAGAGAAACAAATACTCTGCAAGATATTTATTGTGCAGTTTAATAAAGTTCACAGTATGGAAGCTTGCATTGTGTATTCTCTAATTCTAGCTAACCAGAAAATATAACAAAGATTGCTTTACTCTGTGTATCAAACTGCATATGTTTAGCTCTTGCTGACATTCTAATCTTTTACAAAATAAGGTAGGACTTTTAAGAAGGGACCATTTTAACCCAGACAGAAGAGCAGGGGTAGTACCCTACCTGAAAATGTCTTGTTCCAGCTCATGAGTCCGTTGTTGGTCCTCCCGATTCTGCTTTTGCATTTCTTCTTGCTCTTTTGGAGTGAGAGAACTAAGGCCATCCAAGAGCCATTTTTCTCGCAAGGCCTTTTTCTGATGGGGAAAAATACAGACAAGTAAGTGTACTTTAAAACTTAGGCTATTCAATCATTTACTGTATTTGTCTTGATGCCATAGGCGTGATCCACATTCTTGTGCTGTATCTTGCATAAGGCAACCTGAGAGCGGTGAGTGCCACTGAAAGAAATACTAAAAAACATTTGTGTTTTGAGATTGACTTAAAACCAAACTCATTAAGAACAATGTCCCATTTTATTAGTCTACCCAACAAATATTTAGAGGATGTCAGTTGCTACCTGTATTTATAAGTGGATCCAGTGGTGTGTTTGTCCTCAATAAAGCAAAACAGTTGTATCAAAGCGTACATATTACACACTCATGCAAAAGGCCCCAGTCAGAAGTGCTGTAGTTTTATTTCAGTAGCCCTGATTTCTGGGGTCAGAAATCGCATTTCATCTGGTGAGGATGTGTGGGGTAAGAGTGGGACGGGAAAGATGGAGCATGGGTTGCTGATGTCTGGTTAGTGTTTCAGCAGACCTGCTACGTATTTAGAACTGCTGTTGTAGGGGCAATTCAGGGCTTACATATTTAGGTCCTGACCTGTTTAGTGCCTGTGGAGTTCTTTCTGTACGGTAGTGGCTTATAAATGGGCGTATTGCATGCGTACAAGTGAGCAGATCTCTCAGCTGTGTTTTCAAGTTTTGAAAAATATGGCTGTATGCACTGATTGCTTCCTACAGCTGCTTTACAATATGAAAGGTGGCATCTGAAAGTCATCAGAGCTTTCTAAAATATTCCTGGTGGAAAAAAAATATTCATGGAGATAAGTTCATGTTTGCAGGCTAGAGGTTGTAAACCATGCAAACTTTCTTGCGCTCTTTTTACTCCCTTCAGTCTAACTCAGGAATATAAATCCAGTTGCTGCCTTGGGGAAGAAGTGGGAGTCAGGAGTCCTTAGAAAAACTCTTTCAACAGGGGAAAAAAAGCACGCATATAAGGTTTTTAATTAACCATGAATTTTCCATTTGTAATTTAGATTCTTTGAGCTGTCTGATTTCCATGTTAGGTTTTTTTTTGTTTTTTCCCTATATAGTTTCGTTAATTGTAGGATGTGGATGAAGATTAAATTGGATTTTGACTATTGCTACTTTGAGGCAGAGTTGTGCCCAGCACTGGTGAGAAGGCTGCATTAACCTCAGTGCTGCTTGCAGTGGCTGTTGGAATCCCTGCCTGCATCCTGTGTGTTGAGTCACTTAAACTGTTGCTTCCTACACTCTTCTGTTTACCGTATACTTTACATGAGGTTCTTACTGAGGCCCAACTGATGGAGGAGGATGCATGTGGGACCTGAATGCAGTTAAATGCAATTTTCAACTTGCTTGATGTGTGACATACATGATGTGATAGAAACTGTGATTAAAACAGGCTTGTGGGGAATTCTGTGGCACTCCACAGTACTTTTTTTTTTTTCCTCTTTTTTTTTTTCCTGCGGCAGGTAGGAGCAATGTTTACAGTTGCCTTAGCCCTGTGGGACAGTATTCTCTCTCAACGCTGGATCCTAGGAAATCTGTGGGAAACAAGGGCTGCTCAAGACTGATGTCCTGAGCCTTGACTCTAGCTGTAGGATCACTTGGCAGCACTTCCTGGCAGTCATGTCTTAGGCTCAAATGAAATAAATGCAGATTTTAATAGAATAGTTTTACCTGATCTGGTACATGCATGTAGTCTGGTGTTGGCACAACTCTTATTGACCACAAAATACTGTTTTCTCAAGTTGGAGGGAGCACAGTTATTAATTCCCTTTCAATCAAGCTGTTTAGGTTTTAGTGATAAGTAGGGCTCCTAGAAAAGTGAGATTTTAACCCTGGCTGGAACAGAATTAGTCTAGCATTGCTGTCTCCAAAAGTAAATCTGTAATTCCTTGTGAGAATTACAGTGGGGCTGGCACTGTAGATCTCAGGAACTGATAACACCCATTGAAATCATGAAAATCTTCATGTACGTATAGGGTTAGGCCCAAGAAAACGAAATCCCTAAATACAGGCATAACACAATAGTGTTATTTTTGCCTTTTCCTAGAATAGTTTGCTGCTGCTCCCAGCTAAATGCCATGTAGTCTTTTTAATTTAATTAGCCACTTTTGAAAGAATGACACATTGCGTAGTTTGGCAACAGCCTTTGAACAACAGACACTTTCAAGGCTGCTCCACTGAGGCCAGCAACTAATTCTTCCTCCTACCTGGAGTAGGCCAGTGCAGGAGCAGCTGCTATGGGGCTGTCAGGTTCTTTCTGCTGTCTAGCATTTCCTTCCACTGTAAAGCATCTCTAGCTCAGTACTAGGTTGTGCATGTGTTATAGCATGAAAGCATGTGTTACAGCATGGAAGTTATATGAAAGCACTTTCATTTTGCATTAGGCTCGGTACGTTAAGGGAAAGGGATACTTATACATTGTGATGTTATAAGACCCTGGGAATGGCCAGAGCGCTGGAAAGCAATCACTTTCTTTTGTAAGTTCATGGTCACATCAGGAGTACTGTGACAATATTCTGCAAATTCTGTGAATAAATGTCCTACGCGTGCTGCAGGTATAACTCCACTGTAATCCTTAACAAGGCTGGACTAACACTGAAAGATTCATCCTTCCCTGGAAGGCACAGGTGTTTTGAGTTTGTGGGTCTTGCTCTCCCAGTGGTATGGCGGTTCACCTTATGGCATGTTGAGGGAGGCATAAATCATTTTCGCAGTTTTCACAGAAGATGTAGTTCAACAGTGTTAACTCCTGGAATAAGGAGGTGTGTGACCAGCACCTACAGGGTAGCACTAATGAAGTTCAGGCATGTCAGAAACCAAAAACTTAATAAGCTAAACTAGAAAAGCTCTTGGAAAGTGCATGCAAATCAGTGCTGACTACGCTTTTCAAGCAACTCTGGTCCTTTCTCTTGTTGCCTCAGTGAGAAGGATTCCAGGGAGGAGGAAGAATTAGTTGCTGGTGCATCTAGAATTACTTGAGGATTAAATTTCCCTTGTACCCTCACTAGCAGCCCCCATTACCCCTTGCAGTTCCACGAAGCCCTATCCACACAGGTGTTTGTATTTGCTTGCATGTCCTCTACTTCATGTGGTAGAGGCGCACATGTAGGGAATAAATATTCCTTCTCCAGTATTGTTCTACTGGATAACTAAGACCTGTTATGATACCTTATCTATCTCTTTCTAGTAAGAAGTTAGCTTGGGGACAGCAAAGTCATTGGGAAGCTGGAGCAGAGATTCCTATTTACAAAAAGGAAGTTTTAAAAAAAAAAACACCAAAAAACCCTCACAAAACAAAACAACAACCTTTTAATAAACCTATTGCTAAGGGTTATAAATAGGAATGAAGGACAAAATGAGGAACAGGATAGTGATAGCCAGCTAACAGGAACATCTATATGACAGTGAGATTTACTAACCTGCAATAGTTTCCTAAGGGACAGGTGCAAGTTATGTTGAATAGGTCAAGGAGCTCTAGATTTCACCATGCATAACTGGTAGGAGTATAAATGCGTGAAATCAACCTGACTCGCTAGGGAAATGAGCCCTCAATAAAATTTACAGAAGTGCCTAAACATTTCAGAAGTCTAAATCTGTTTTAAAGTGATTTCTGCACTAGATTCTTGTGTTGGTTGACTCCATTGAAATACCTGAATTAGTCTGAAGCATAAATGTTCATTAAAGGACAAGGCTTCTAGGGCATCAAGCAGAGGATGTTAGTATAGTAATGTTGCATCTGATATTAGGTGCCTGTCTTAGTACCCAGTTGGAAAAAGTAGTCTCCATTTTGGGTGCTCCAAATAGCTAATAATATGTATGTATTTATACATCATACATATATATGTATTTAAATGTATGCTTGATCCCTCTTTGCCAAGTCAATAATTTCCTCTACAGATCCTTGATTCGCCTCATATGCAATATGACTGATTTTAATTTAAAAACTTTTCTGTATGATATCTGTATGATTTTTCATAGAACAGGAAAACAAATCACATCCTCTGTCCTCTTCCAAAGGAAGAGCATTTCAGTAATATTTTTCCAGGAGTGTTTTAGCTTCTGCAAAATTCCATAAAACATCTTCAGAATAAATGCAAGCTGGGTTTTTGTTTTCCTAAGTTTTTAACTCCGTGGTACCTATTAATGTTAGCTGAAGGCATGTACTAAATCTGTAAGGAAACTGCCCTAGGACTCTGTCTGCACACAGCAGTAGTGAGGATTAACTGGTTGTCTAGAACAGATCAGTTTATTCTTCTTAAAAGAAGGGCAAAAAAGTCATTCTGAATTTATAGGCATGGAAACTTGAAATATAAATTGCAGTACTCCATGTAACCATGTACTAAGATGGAGGAAGACGGTCACGTGTTTGCTGCTCATTAGTTACAGGACTTGGAAAAGATATTCCCCTCTCTTTTAGGCAAGACATTACACTATTGGTCAAGACTGTCCTTATGGTCACTACCTTCCAATAAAACCTAAACATGGGTGACTTTTGTTTTGGCTTGGCTGGCCCAGTGAACTAGTTTATCATAACTTCTCTTTTTTTTTTTGGCTTGACACAAAAGAAGAGGGTGGATGAAACCCAGGATCAGGTGTCTATTTTGAAGAGGAGTCTATTTTAAATATGCTTCTCCCACATTTGCTCAAGGAGACACGCCACGCTCCTGGTATTGCATTCAACATATCTTTCTTGAAACTGTTTATCCACTCACATAATTAAAAGGGTATGTAAAATACCAAGTCTTGCATATTTCTAGAAGCATAGATTTTGTCTCATCTCCCTAAATGCCATGTACTGCCAAACTGCAATAGACATTTAAAGAGTGGTGGTGTTGGGTAGAAATTGCTGCAATTTCAGTTGTCTACAGAGGTGGATCTTTTGGTTTCTTAGTAATTTGGAGTTTGTAATCCTAAGTTTACCAGGTCATATTTCAGGACAATATTTGCAGCACTTATGCTTTTTTTTTTAAAAAAAATATACAAAGAAACAGCATTATTTTACCAAAGAGTCATTAAACAAGCTGACAAAAGGCTATAGCTAAATAAAAATAGGCTGCTTTTTTTCCAGAAAAAAGTGCAATTAGACCTCATGATTGTGCTGCACCCTGCACCAAGTGAGGTTGCTGGAGTGGAATTAAGGAGTGAACACACCCAGTCTGAAATGTGAGGCTTAATTTTCAGCTGTGAGTTATTCCTGGTTATGATCTCATTTTATGCCATGAAAGTGATCAAATAACATTAGCTCTTGAGTGTAATTTTTTTCAAGGGGTGATGCTTATTAAAGTTAAATGGAGTCCTGGCAAGACTCCAAAAAGCTGTGAAAATTTGACAGTAAAAGCATGACTTAAATGCATGAAGATTTGCATTCCAAAATCCAAAACCTTTATTCATGCTGAACAACTTGAGGCTATCTTTAGTTACATAAATCCAACACTTTACTTACCTTTAAATGTTGGTGTTTCATTTTTTCCTCTTCCACTTTTAGACGTTTCTGTGTAATTTCTTCTTGCAGTTTTCTTTTGTCCTACAAATTAAGACAACAATAAAACTTTGTTTAGAGAAATTACTTGTTGCTAAAAAAAATTGTTTAAGTGTTGTTCAGTAGGGTGAAATCAATCCATGCAAATAAAGCCTTATTTAAAAGCTTATATGGTGCTCAGGCAGTGCATAATTCTTAGCAGCAACAGCTCATGTGTCCTATGCAGGTACGGTTTCCATTATTCGTTCTCTGAAGTTTGTTTAAACATGTTAATGACCACAAAACAGGGATGATCCAAATTAAAAATAATTTACTGTTGGGAAGGGTAGGGGAAGAAAACAGGAAGAAATAACATTTGAGCACAATCGTACATGCAAAATGAGGTTAGAAATGGATGGGTCCTGACCAAAATTCCTAAGGCAGCCCACACATCATTTAGGAGAGGAAAGAGTCTGCATGGTCTACACTGTGCAGCTGTGATACATCGCTAAATGAAATGGGCTGTTTGTGAATCCAGCACTGAGCTTATGTATCTTGTGGCTAATAGCTGAAATAAACAGGAATAAATAAAGACATAGAAATTTATTTCATTAGTTGAATAGTGGTAAAGATGAACACAGAGAAATGTAGTATGCTTCATATATGTTGTTACCCCTCAATTTAAAAAAAAAAAAAAGATTTTTGTCTGTGCAAAGGCTGTTTTCATGGCTGCTGAACTTTGGAAGGAAAAACCTCAAGTAGTACTGATCTATCATAGTGCCACCGTCATCCTTTTTGCTACAGATTATAGAAAAAAGGAAATGGGTGAACAGTCTCTGAACACTGGCAACACTTGAGCCTCTTGTGTCTTTGGATAGCTGCTGTCATGTGGAGTATCCTTGTGGCTCCTCTATATGAGGCCAAACACTGATTTAGTACTTTGTGTCCTCAGCAGCCAGTGGGAAAGAAATCATGCCAAAGGAAGCTAACTTTTACTCTTACAAGCTGTATTGTTAGGCTATTCTCTTCATCAGCCTTAATGCTATAAAATCCTGTTATTGGACATGGCAACTATTGCACTTGTTTCCTGGTATGTTTTAGGGAAGTAAATTAAATCATCTGTTGCCCTGTGCAGACATGTTTGCTGACTGGAGGCTAATTCCCCTTTCCTTTCAATTAAAACAAATTACTGATAGGGTTTTTTTAACAGTCTGTTTTCAGACAAGTATGGCTTAGGAAGGAGTTAAGTTCTTCACAAACATCGGAAGAGACTTGACCTTTCACCTCACCTGAGGAACCAGCTGTGTGTAAGGAGTATAGAAAGTCAGTAAGAAGGAAGTGCTGGGCATAAGGCTGGGAGTTGTTCTCCACTGTTTCCCTAGGATCTGGGATTTGGAAACAGGAAAAGCCGTAGTGTGCTTGGCTGAATCACTTCACTGTTACTGGAAATCAGAAATTAGCAGTGGGGTCACAGGCTATAGGGACACTTTGTTGAAGAATAGGAAGTAGAAGAAACCACCTAGCCTTGTGGAGATCGAGGGCAGGACTGCAGGCTGCCCAAGCACAACTGATGGTACGCTGGGGTTTAGGAGATGAATGAGTGTCCATGATCTCTTCTCTCTTGCAGTCTGTAAAGTGCAATAGCCATCTATAAACACCATCTGTACTTTACAATTTTTCCTTGATGGTGTTAGTCTGCCTCTTTAATACACAGAGCAGGTAGGGATCTTGCCTCAAGATACATGCTACCTTCATCTCTGTAGTGGTTTTGAGTTTTGCCAATGCTCTTTAATACAGTTAACAAAGCTGCTGATTTAGGATCGCTACAATATGGAATTTTTCTGCAGTGTCCCTTTTTAGAGACTTTATCCAAAAGCTGCTATGCTGGATTTTACTCAGCCAGTCCTGATTTTGGAGACATAGCATCTGGTCTTTGACCTTCACACTTTTCCTTAATTAGGAAATATTCCTGATCTCATTGTATAAATGGCCTTTAAATAACCCATCATTAGATGAGCAAAGTGTGACAAGAGCTTGTGTTTACAGACTGTTACAATTCTGGAGGAAACCGCCTTTTCTCTTTACTGAAGTTCTGGATAAGGTTCTTATTCTAAGTCAATTTAAATATTTTTTTTATACCAGTGGAGATGTGTACTAAGGGTTTAGGCAGTCTGGAATGAGAAATGGTACACAAAAATACTGTGAATAAAGAAATCAGAGTGTAAAGGCACAAATAACTGCATTTTAAATTAACTGTGTAATAAGGAACCTATTCAGTAATGAAACTTTTGCCTGTTTCTCTTGTTAGAGGTCTATGTTTCTTTTGCATACTGTATTTTTTCTCTTCAAGTTTTCTACTTGTATCCTTTGATGTTCTAGCATGTTTTAATTTCACTGCTTGGCAATAAACGTCCATTATACAATTATCCAGATTAAATAGGTCGAAATAGATGGTCTTTTATATATCTAGTCAAAGAAAGCTGAAAGTCTAATGCCAGAAGCTAAATTCAAGGAAGATGTATGAGGAACCTTTTTGAACCTTGTGTTGCCAGAATAATTTTTAAAACCTGTTAGGACACTTTCTACAGTGTATTCTGCTATGCTTTGTCTGCAAATCATGTCTTGCTGTACAAAGCTTTGACTATACATGTAATGGAATAAATGTTTATTCCTAGATAGCTAAGAGATCCATGCTTCTACTAAACTTCATACTCTGCCCCTGTAGATAATCAGGTTGCTGACAGAAGTCCTCTAATCCTCTCTTACTATGCTCTCATTAATGTGGGCAAGATTTGCTTTTTATGAAGGAGCACCTTCATCCCTTCCTCTCTGTTGTGCATCAGTGCAAAGTGAGACTTGAGCCTTGGTCCTAATTTTCACTCCTACTGAAACACATAGGAATCCTTCCTGAATTTTGAGCATAGAAAAGAATCGTGTTCTAAATTGGATCTATCTGAAAGTTAGGGAAATGCATCTATGGAACAGTGTCTTGCTAGGTATCTTGTGTGCCAAGTCCATTAGTTTGTGTCAGTGTTCCACAGTGGTGCCAATGTTGGTCTGCTTGGTCCCATGGCAGATGCCATGTACTGTCAAGGCCAATGGAGCAGCTAATGTTTTAGCTGATGTATTTTTGGTTTTATATAATTTTCCAGAGGTAATGCTTGGTTATTGAGGGGTCTTATCTGGAGGTATGGACACTTTGGTCTGATGGCATGAGGCTGCAGAAATGTCATAATTCAAATCTTTAATCATAATTCAAATCTTCTATCATTTTTGTCTTCCCATAGAATGGAGGATTTTATGAGAAAGGATTAAGCCTAAGGTTCCTCTTTGACTGTTTTGTCTCAACATGTTTGTCACAGCAAACGCTAAAGCTTTTGTATTTTAAGATACAACAGTCTCTCTAACAAAACGGATACATTTTATTTTTTACTTCTTATATTCTATATACACCAGTAGCAGGTGGAAGCTAGGAACAGAGAAAAACGGTTCCTTTTCAGAGCCTGAGAGCATTGAGATCTTAAAATAATATTAATAATAATAATAATAATAATAATAGGGTTTTCCTTTTTGCTTTGCTACATAGAGAAGATATGAAAAAGAATTTGAAAACCCCTACTGGGTCTGTGAGAGCCAGATGCTGTAAGGGAGCCAGGCATTTAACAACAGAAACCAATCAGGTTTTAGTGGAAGGGTAGTTGTTTACTGCTCTGAGTACCTGAGTGCCCCTTGCTATCCTCTGTTAGGTCCTTTACAACATACATCTTGTAGGTAGCACTTGAAATTCCCAGGTACATTGCTTGGGACAAACCTTCCTAGAGCCACCAAGTAACTCGCAATTGTAATTGTAACATGTTGTTTTCTTAGACAACTCATATTGCAGATTCTTAAACCTGGTGATAACTTCACCTTATTTAGGCTCCTTCATTTCTGCAGTGCATTATAACAAATACACTGAGTGTTTCAATTAAATGCTCTCAATTGATGAAGTAGAGAGCAAATAGTTCCTTTATGCTGCAAGCGTAATAAATGAAGTCATGGCCAGAACCCAAATATGATTTCCTATTTCCTGTAATGCAAGACACTGGAAGCTGTCACAGTTTCTTAAAAAAATACTTCTCCAGTATTCGTCTGGAGGCAAAGATGCAGCCAGAGGACGCTAACCCTAGTACTTTCACAGGAGTCCTCATCAGGCAAGCGTGCTGCCCCGTTCCTCCTGCCAGATACCAGGAAGTATAAAACATTGCAAGGCCCGGACTTCTCTGGAGCACTGAAACATTTCTTATCTTTTGAGCCCATACGCTAGAGACAAAGTCCAGGTTATGAGTCTGGTTCAAACACCATTACAGTTAAACAAACAAATGTACTCTAAACCCTCTAAAATGTTTCAAATTACCTTATGGTGGGCTTGAGTCAGGTCTCAAGTAAATACGATAAATGGACCTGTTGGCTTTTATGAAGTGTCATAATTAAAACCCAACCAAATTAAAMCCCAACCTATTCAACTCCTGTAGATTTCCAGTTATGCCTTCTCACAATTATTTTGGTTCCAATAAGGTATTTTTTAACTTTGCCCACCATTTATTCAGCCAGTAGTGTTCGTTTCACAACTAATCTATCATGCTGAGTGTGAAAAATACTTTTGTTCCCATTATTTGTTTTTAAAGATTGCCTGTGACAGTGAGTGATCCTTCTGCAGTTTTCCTTTCATCCCAAAGGGCCAAATTTTGTTTCAGTTCAATTCTTTTGTAACTGAATAGGTTTCAGTGGAGATCAAATAAGAGGAGAATTTGGATTCAGCCATTTTTGTTACATCAGGTTATATTCCTTTAAAAAATAACTCAGTAGTTCCTTTAAAACACAGTAAATCTTTTGAATCAGATTTCCCTTTAGAAGAGAAACTGAAAATGTTTTCTAACGTCTTCAGCATAAACTTCACCGAGTCCTTCCCCCCCCACCCCGGCCCTGCAAACTGACAGGTAGGAATTTGCTTAATCCAAGCTTGTCCTTTTTTACTTTTCAGACAGCAATATTTACGATAGCTCATAGCAATCAGAAATTGTATTTAATTCCACAATGCAAAACCAAAAATCTTTCATCTCTCAGTTTTGTTGTGAAATGGGAAAATTGATTTGTTCTGGAATTCTCTAGCTGCCTTTTGACCTGCTGTCCTTCAGGCAAACATTCAGTTGTGATGATAGTAATATGTATTTTAGACTGTCCAGTAGTGATTTGCACACATACTTTCACTGCTTTGAATTTAATTTGAAAGTGCAATACAACCCATAATAAAGTCAGTACAGGCAACTTTCCTGTCTTAAAGCAAGAGCTTATAAACCAGAATTAGAGAGTAACAATTTCAAGCAGACATAAGTATCTTTCTTTTTCCGTCCTGGGACAAATCATTCTTCAGAACACACACAGTGGCTCGTTAACACAATACTACTTCTAAGCCTTTTTTTTTTTTTTTTTTTTTTTTTTTTTTTTTTTTTTTTTTTTTTTTTTTTTTTTTTTTTTTTATTTTTTTTTTTTTTTTTTTATTTTTTTTTTTTTTTTTTTTTTTTATTTTATTTTTTTATATATAGCGAGTTATAACTATAAGCACTTACTGTTATGGCCTGGAATCTTTCTTTCAGCAATTCGGCTTCCTCCATTCTAGAAATCAAAAACAGACAAGTAGTGAAGGAAAACAGAATGAGACCATAAGCAAAAAGCCTCCTGGTGGGGCTACAAAAAAAGCTGAGGTGATTTGATCCAATTCCAGAGTAGAGAGAAGGCAGAATTTTTGACTTGTCAGGAGAGTCCCTGAACAGATGAGCAGATCAGTCCAGACAGACACATGTAATGAGGGTGTGTAGAAGAGGCAGACGTGGAGACTGCTGGCATGAGTTGACTGACAAGTTGGAACAGTGGAGCACAAGCCCTTTTCCTTCAGAAGCTGCCAACTCTTTGTTTTAATGTGCTCAGTTAGCGTGCCGTTGCTTCTTTAACTGTTAAATGCCCAAAACAGAATCTTCAAGGACCATGGTAGAAGTAAACTTTTATTATGTTCCTATTTCTCTTTCTTCCCTTTGTGTACGCTTCTGGTGATAAACAGATATTTTAAACCTAATAAGTATTCCTATTTCTTATGAAACTTATTTCACCTGTGTGTTTTAACCTGTTGTAATGTTAGTGCTGTAGATGGCATGGGTTTTTTTTGAGATAGCAGTTTTAATTTAGTTTCCTAGATGAAATTTTTGGAGAAGCTGTATTCATAGCTGGAAAAATGTTTTAGAACTGCTAACCTAAAGTAAAATAAACTTCAAGCAGTTAGGTCTGTCATTGAATGCAAGTGTTAATCTGTGCAATTACTGGTCAGCTGTCTAGGACTCAGGGGAAGCTTTGTCTAAGTAAGGATTTCAGGATCATCATTTCAGTGTTACCAAGATGAGTCTAAAATGCCAGTGGCTCTCATGCTGGATTTCCATTCAGATGACTTGAAGGGTTTTTTGCTGTGGACTTCTGCTGAAAACAGCATTATGCTCCTTAAGGGATGGCGTACACTTTGACCTTTCCAATTACATGAGTGGAAGTCAGCCTTCCAAAATCAATCCAGGAAACTTGCAAAACAAGTGGAACTGCCTCTAGTAAAATCCAGTTGTGGAAAAAATTCTAAGCAAGATAAAGCTGAATTCAAACAGCATAAAGATGTAATGTGAATCTGGAATCCCTTTGTTACCCTCAGTATCATGTAACTTAAATCTTTGTAAGGACACCAACAGGAGAGTCAGTCAGCATGTTTGGGTTTTTTGCTGCTAATTCATTGAGATGACTAACCTCAGCAGGATTTGGTGAGGGGTTTTACTTTACATGTCAGTACAGTGACCTGAATCTTGGTGGCAAATCAGGCTCATTACTAGCAAATTCTTAGATGTTACAGAATTGAACACTTGATAGTGAAGTTACATCCTCATAATTCAATATGAATCAATATTTAATTTCAATTTCCACCTTTCTAGTATGTCCTTACTCATCCATATACACAAGCAGACTATCCCCCTCCACACTGGGATTAAGGATGCATTAATGTTTTGTTTATAACTGTGATCCACCCTGAGGTTTTGTTCAAACTTGTAAAGACCCCATGTTTTATTCTCCAGTGAAGATTTTTTTTTTTTTTTTTTAATATTAATATATGCCTCATTTGGTCAGCACCTGAAATTAAAAAAAATTACCACACAAAAGCAAATGTCAAGTTCAAAGGCAAGTGTACTGAGGTATAACAAGAGACAGATGACATGGGAATTTAAATGCATTCAGTTTATGGATTTGAGAATAAGTTCAACCACCCCACTGAATTAAATATATTCTTGCTGCAGAAGCTGATAGAGAGACAGTCTTTCTGTTTAATCTTTCATAAGTTAGTATAGCCTGCCTTATTACATTTTGAAAAAAAACCCCAAACTTATTTTATCTTTGTCTTCTGCAAAGTTCATCTTAAAATTTAAGTGCGTATGTGGACTTCAAAATGTTTAAAAATATTTAAAACAGCAAACGATTACATCAGAAATAAGGAAGTCTGTTTTGGGCCAGAATCTGTACTCTGATATAAATGGGATTCCATTCTCAATGGGTGGAGAAATGAGATCAGTATTTCAAGTTCAAATTAAAATCAATGGCATTGCATTGCTTTGAATTTTTATGATCTAAAATATTTTCCTAACTTTATGCTCCAAGATTATTTAAATGCTTTTAAAAACCTTACTTGTGGATGTTATATATTTACAGACCAGAAAAGTATTTGACATGTCTTTCCCTAATCTAAACCCCCAGATTTTGAAGTAACCTGAAGATGGTTTCTAAAATGTTGCTTCCCTTTTTCAGTGACATTATTAAGAAAGTATTTGAAGCCCACTTTAAACATTTTAAATTGTTTAAATCATATATATCCCCTTGCTAGGCAGGATTTGTTGTTCAGTCAATAGGTTGTTTTCCAGTTATCTTAATCCTATTCTAAATAGGATTTATGTGCAAGAGAAGAAATGGACCAGCTGTCATTTTGTCTGCCCCTTAAGCCTGCTTCACCAATAGGAGTATCCATGGTGTTATAGGTTAGATCAGTGAATCTGAACAGCTGTGTTTTCAGTCCACAGGATTCTTAGAACAAGGTTTTTCAGAACTTGCCTGCCAGAAATATATCCAGAGGAAACGATAACTTTTGGAAGAATAATGTGTTAGCCTGTGTTTCTGTAACTGGCAACTGTATATTTTTCTTTTGGTAGAACAGATTCTCTGAGTTACGCAGACAATGTTTGTTGTATCACATGATGAGTCATACAGATTGGATTTTTTTGGCTTCACTTTGTTCATTTCCATTTTGCACTGGGTACCTAATGTAGGAGTAATAATGAGAATCTTAGCACAAGGTGAAACAGTTGCATTATGAAATCTTAAAGAAAAATGGGTGGGAATTTAGAAGAATGCAATATCCTGAACCAAAATCTAGAAGTAGGACCACAGAAGCACTTTCACAGCTGGAAATGCAAGTTCCGTTGTCCATTTCTGGAGCAAAGTCTCAGTACTGGCATAGAGAAATCCTGTCACTTCAGAACTGTAGTGGCTGTCCCTGGCCATACTCTATAAACAAAACCATCCTCAGTTCTACTTTTACTCATTGCACTGGGATTTCTTTTGAAACAAATCATTAACCTAAGGTAATACATGTACAGTGAGTTACAGATTATTGTAGTAGCAAACAATTGCTTCTAAGAAGAAACATCTCATTAAAGGTAAGGAGCAAGAAGCTTTCACTTTTTGAAAAAGTGAGTTTGAAGTGAATGGAGTTGATCAGATTGTTATTAGTTGAAAACACAGCCTATACTTTCTGGAAAGAGTGGTTACTGAGTTAATGAATCACCATTTTGTGCATCTTAACTAGTCTGATGATTTTGCTTTGTGATGAGCTGCCTTCTGTAGCTGTGTTTGAAACAGGAAAAGGGCGTTTTGGACTTGGTATCAAAGTGAATTTTGTATTCTTACAGTGAGCAAATGTACTGCCACTAGGCATCTGTCTGCATGTAACCTTGAATCTCTGACAGCAGAGGAATGGAGAGGATATAAATTTTATTGAAGATCCCTCACTGAAAATGTCTACTGCAGCATCCTGTCAATTGACCCAAAGGTCTGGTGTCTGGGATGCCTCAGCTGATTGAGAAATGGTCTCTTCTCCAGCTAGAACCAAGATTTTGCATTTTAAAGGTGAAAAATAAGCCAACAAGAAATAGGAATTTGAAGATCTAAAAACTCTTGTTTATTCCGGATGAAATGCATACCAATAGACAACTAAAGCCTGTGGGCAGTTGCTCCCAAACCTTTTTTTTTTTAGAGAGACTTTCTCTTTAGCTGTATGTTATTTCCCAAAAGAAACAAGGTTCGTTTGTCTCGCCCAAAGGTTGGTTTTGAAGGCCGTTTCCACCATTAGTCTGCAAAGTACTCCCAGCTGTTTCAGTCAACAGTGCATTAATGTTGCACAATAAGCAGCAAACAGCTTTTTTCTAGGATACTTCTGCTAAGGAACTCTCCTGGGGTTCATCATGGTGCTATTTTTTTTTGCTAAAAAGCTTGAGACAGTTACACTTCTCAGTGATGGAAAACTTAGACGTGAATAAAAGGCTTGAAGTCCAGGGAAAGAATACTAGCCAGAAGCAACACCTATCGCATTAAATTTGTTTTAATTTAACCTGATTTCTTTCATATTATAAATAACGTATTTTCATGTATCCATCAAGTCATAAATTCCAAGCTAAACTGGAAGGTGTTTCATGAAAAATGTATGTGTTAATAACAGGGGAAAAAAGCTTTAAAGTGAGGACAACCTAGAGAGACGAAGTTAAAAACTATCCCCAGAATATAATTTTATATACATGAATATATATGTTTTTATATATACACACACACATATATATATTTATATATAAAAATAATTATTAGTAATTAGTAAAGATATTAGGTATCTTTACGGGTACTTGTACATGTTTAAATATTGCATCTAGGGGTACGAATAACTACCAGACTAGTCGTGTGTAACATGTCTATGGGAGACTTTCTCATTGCCTGTTTTCCTTCTGTGGCTCATACATCTATAGCTTTCTAGCCTCTCGGTTTCTGTTGGTCACTAAATCTTCAATCTAATGACCTGTTTAGCATGTGGGATTGCCTGACCCTTATCAGGTGAATAAAATTTAAGATGCTTTCTTTTATACTTTAGTCAGAGTCCAGATTATATTAGCCAATATACTTAAAGATATGTGATAAATCAAGGAAAAAAAAGAAAAAAAGCCTCATGTCCCTTCATCAAATTACACAATATTAGAAATTATAAAAAAAATGTGTACATTTTTAGGATCTTAGGGGAAGTTCATAACAAAACCTCTGCCAGCTCTCAGGAGGGATAAAAATTTTGCCTTGAAGGCCAATTTTGGAGAAGTAATTCCCTACTAGGCAGGTCTTTTAACATAATGAATTTCTTGGGTCCTCTCACCAAGGCAAAACAATATCTGAGTATCTCAGTTTTATACAGTTTTATAAAGCTAAATTCTACCTTCTTTACTTGTTTGGGTAGACACACACCCTGAATCTCTGGGAGGAAAAGCCTTGAACTATTATGTTTCTGTTGGTACAACTCCCTTCCTGTTGCTATTCATAACTATGAATATGTTAAGTCTTTAAAATCAAACTAAAGAAACAGTTGTTGGTCTTTGCCTTCAATTGTTTTTAAAACATGGATTATTTTAATCGTATTTTACAGTAAATCTGCTTGTCAGATATCTTTCAATATTATAGAGAAGTTTTAGAATGCAGCACAGGCTCCGCCGTCTCTTCCGTGGTAGGTGTGTATATTATATGCACAGTGGAGCCTAGCTATAAATGCTATTGTGCTAAATACAGATCATCTTGCCCCTATTTTCTAAAATTACACAGTGAACTTTGACAAAGCCTATTGATTATTTTTTAATGAGTTAAACATGGTTTTTGTAGCCTTTTTCATGTTCCCAGACACTTGTCAATTCTTGGCCTCATGTATTTTGGAAACATTTTATGAAACTGTGAACGTGGGAGGCTTTCCAAAGCAGCTTTAACAAACTCTGTTGTCTCTCATTTAAAAATCACACTTCAGTGATAGTTTAAGTGTAATTACTGTGGTGATATTAAATGTGAGATTCTTAACAGAATGTGTTCAGGTGCCTAGATAAGTGACAGGATTGTATTTGTTTTTTTTTTTTTAAACGTAAACTGAAATAAATAAACCCACAAAGAGTCTGAAATACTCAGGATCAGAGCCTTAAACACGTTGTGGAATGCATTGCTTGCAACCCAGCATTTTCCAACTGCTGCAGATACACGCTTCTAAGAATAGTGCGGAGTTTTAAATCCTACCCAGCCAACTGTGTGGGGAATTTTTAGCAGGGCTCTGAGAACCAGCTTTAGTTGTGTAGTTTGGTTGTGTTTCATTAAGTGAAACCAAATACCCCATAACCAGGGCCAAATCCTGGGAAAAGTAACAAAACCTACATGGGTACTGTGCTGTTCATAGTAAGGTAAATTGCATGACATATTCTTCTGATTCTTGTTTTCTGATGCTCTCGGAGAACACAAAGAGAACAATAGTGGCGTTTGGGTCTAATAGGCCTCAGTAGGATTGCAGAGCAAAATTAGGGCCTTGCAGACATATTTTTGTGAACGCTTAGTGCCAGGTGTGGTTTCTCTGAGTACAAGTGCTGCTGGTGGAAGCCTTGAAAGTATAGATGATTTGGTCTAGAAGACAGAGCTGAAGTAGGAATTCCTTAGGAGAAAATCTTTCTTCTGCAGCTGGAGCTGGTGGGGTGGGGGGGTGCAGGAGAGGCAGGGACAAGACTGGAGGTGGTGAAGCCATTCAGCAAGTTCCCCTAATGACCAACCTCTTGTTTGCAGGCTGAAGAATGGAAGCTGTGTAGGTTACATCAGTTGATTCCCAAATCCTGAGGCATGGGTGGAGCACTCACCCCGCTCCCCTGGGAAGCTGCCTAACTAGCCTGTGTCTGTAGCAAGGTCTACCCTGAGTACTGGAGCTCAGGTGTTCTGCAAGATGGGATGAACCTTATCTGATAGCTCTCAGCAGAGCAAAGAGGAATTACTGCTTTCTCCACCCACAATTCCAGCCACATTTTACAGCCACTTTTCTTCCTCTGACTACTCTGTGAACCAATTGAATTTGCTAATCTGTAAGGAAAGTAATTAAAAAACAAACAAACAAAACCAAACCTAAACCCCCAAATCCATGAGTGTCTGCTATGCCAGTGAGCTGAATAGGCTCAATGGGAGATGAGAGGAGCAGTAGCATTAGGGAGTAAGAAGGAATGGGATTCTGGCTGGGAGATGAGCAGTGAGAGAAGATGGAGGACATGTGAGTCTTCTGGCAGCGGTGAGTTGCTAAATGAACTCAGCCATCTTGCAGGCCTCAGGCTTACCTTACCAGAGTGGTCCAGGGATCACGAGAGACCTTATACTGATGTGTATAATAAGCATGTATGCTTAGCTGTTTATCTGAAACTGCTGTGAAAACATGATGACTTCAGACTCTGGCAATCCTTCCTGTGCTTCCAGATATTCAGTATCCTGCACTGTGGGTGGGCAAAAAATATCCCACATACAATTTGTGTTGCGTAAGCCTTTCCAAGTATTAATGGAAAAAAATACGCGATAAGATTATGCAAAACTTTATTGTTAGCAGAGCTGATAAGGATATTTATGGCAGATAACACTTGTTGCAAATACAGGCCTATTTTCTTCTGTGAAGAAGACCTATTTTTTTCCTGAGGAGTTTGTTATTTGGAAGCAGTGGCTGAGAAAAACTCTCAACTTGTCAGTCATTCAGACTGTTAACTTCAGCTGTCCCCTGTTCGTTTGCAGTGCCGGGTAGGTCATCTGAATAACATGGGGACTCTGAACGGCTGATGCCTGCCACGTGGAGTGCCAAGCGATGCAGCGCAAGCAGCTGAAGCTGAATGGTCATCCGGATGCCAGTGAGAGTACGTCACCAACTTACGTTTTTCAACAGATTCAAATATTTCACTTCTGCTTCTCATAGCACATAGTATATTTACTTAACCCCTTACCTTAGAGTGGTGATTATTAACTAGGAGCAAAAAAACTTTCTTTAATATGGTTTCCTTTATTTTTTTTGTAAGATTTGTTTTGATTGTCGGGATTTCAGACCTGTTTCATAGCTACATTTTCTTACCAGAAAGGTAATATTAACTTCCTTCTTTTCACCTGAACCTGAAGTGGATCCTCTGAGTGATATTATACTGTTTGCTTGGTATTCACTTAGGGTGAAATTACATGAGAAGTTTGAACTGATATARTGGCTGTGTGGTGCTGAGAAGAGGCATCCTGCTTCTCTCTCTCTCAGTCCTGGACATGTATTCCCACAGCTTACTTGGCTGTCTGCTCACTGAATCCGCTCGCTAAGCTGGCAGGGAACTAACCAAGCAAAAAGGTGGCTATTGCTGAGCTAGTGAGTCAAATCATTGCCCAGAGAAGTCTGATGAGTGCCAAAACCTGGTAAAGGAAGAGAGCAGAGGGTGGAAGTGTGGCTACTGGAAAGTGCAAAGGAGGGGGAAAGAGCAGGGGAAGAGGAGGGAGGAGTAGGAAGAAAGGGAAGTGGTGGTAAGCTGTTAGATAAACTAAGCTGTTAAATGTAAATTTACCTTTACAGATTATTTAACACAATGTGGGGAAGCCTTTTTTTTCCCTTTTTTTTTTTTTTTTTCCTTCCGCCTGAAGGCTGAATAGGCCTTTCAAACACTGTTGGCAGATCAAAAGTTAATGTTTTATTACCATCCATGAATAATGCAAAAAATAATCTGGCTGCAAGTTGTATGAAAGAATATTTTGGGGAATATAAAAGCTCTTTTCTTGTTATATCTTCTCAGCTGTGAACAAGTTCTTTACCCAGTGACATCAGGAAAGCGAAGCTAATCTGCAGCTCATGGTACTGCTTAATAAGATGTAATTTCTGAAGAGTGTCTTTGCAAACTTCTCTTCAGCCTAGCAAGCAGGTTTGGGAGGTTGGTTGGTTGGGAGATCCATTATAGTCTTTGTATAGATTTCTCACTGTCCAAATGCACCTGGAGACTGATGGCCTGTGAAGGCTGGAGTTGGATACTGTTTTAATCATCTATTTTAGCAAAACATTTTTACATTTGAAAATAACAACATTGTATTTAGCCTGCAGGTGAAATGACTTTTTGAAAAGGGTTTTGATGCATAGTGTTAATCTGGAAAAGGGGTTTGTCAGGTAATTTCTTATTTCACAAAGTATTATAATAGCTTCCTGTAAAGGGGATCTAGCTATATTGTCAGACTTATAGCCAATGGAGTTAGGAGACTTCAAGAAGCCAGTTCTTGGGGCTTGGATTAGAAACTTAATCCACATTTCTTGCTTGTAATCATCACTGAATTGGACACAATTAATTTTGGTGTTTGAAGGAAAAATCAAGAACACTCTGCAAGTTCTAATTAGCTGCTATCGTCCTCTAATTTAGTTGGTCTGTTCTCTTACTTATTTTGGCAAATGCAGCTCAGGATTGTAATAAAAAATTGTCATTATTTTGTGGCCGCTCAGTGCTTGTATGACAAGTTTTATATTCTCAGTTTCCAGTGGACTGTCAGCAACGGGAGAAGAACAAAGGAATGAGTAGCACACACAGTAATCTGTCCTTTCACTGAAGGAACACCACATGTCAGTGTAAGTATCAACATCTTTTCACATAGTCTACACTTCAAACACCAGTAAAAGGTTAATAATTAATTTATTTATACATGTATATTTTTTTCTGCTGAGATTCAAGAACATTCTTTATGTAAATACACTTTCTCCAATTGTATGAAGTATATGTTCATGTAGGTTCACATTAAAACTTGATTCTCTTAGAGGACAGCCACTTATATAGGTATTGCTTGGAATTTATACCATAAATCTTAATAACTATTGCACTGATTTATTGTTGAGTTGCTTAATGCTATAGCTCAGAAATTGAAGAGCTGAAGTTAGATCAAACAACTTCAATAACATCAATTTGGACCTCGCTAGCAGAGGAAGGCACTTTTGGGGAGCTAATTATCTATCTGAAGGAAATGGCAGCTTAAACACAGCTGAGGGACCTTAGCTTTCTTTACTCCGAAGAAATGTCCTACAGCAAGGTCATATTATTCTGAACTGATTCTTTTTACCAGTATGGAATTTATTTCATGGTTGACACAGTTTCATTTCATATGTGTTGCTCATATCTAGAGAACTTCATGCCTTTTAATCATGTAGGCATATTTCTTATATCATCTCCTAGCCCCTCATTAATTTCATAATTCTGTAAATATCTCAATTAAAAATACTGACAGGCTGTGATTTCAAGTTCCTATTTTGAATACTGGTTGTAGCATAGTAGATTAAATAAAATAAAAATGAATTTGCATTTTTTAAGAGTACCCCACCACCACCACAAATTGAACAACAACTGCAATTAAGAGATGTCTTGAGGGTTACCTGTTCTTAACAGATGCTTTTATAATAATCATTTGACTTCAGAGAACTTCAGAAACAAGTTCCCCTTATTGGGAGAGCTGATCGGGGGCTTTCTGAAGCTAGGTTAAAACAATTTTTTAAGATATGTGCGTGAATTCTCAAGAAATGCAATATAGATCAGAAAAGGAGCAATTTCTACACATTATGACCACAACTCTTAGCTATGTTTAGCTTAGTTTGTCTATGTTCATATAGTGACATTGGGACCTGTCCTGAAAAATAGGTGAAGGTTTGTGTCGGGGATTTTCAGAGATGTGTGTGTGTCCTGTGCTTGCACTAACTGGGTTGTCCAGAGCTGAGCTAACACTGCCATATGCAAATTAGCAATAAGAACTGACGGTGCAGGTACTGGAATGGGTTTGTTCAGTGGTTCCTTCTAGGGGGTTAAAAACAACTCTTCTTCTAAGCTCTCATTCCTTTGACTGCAGCCTTTTGTCTTAATTGCCTTATCATTATGACAGCTTCAGCAAAACTGACAGCAACACCTGAGCTACCGGCTGGTACTTTCTCCAAACTGATAGTGTCTGCTTTCCAAAAAACCTTGTGTGAGCCTCAGCCTCTTCCACCTCCTCCTCCCATTTCTGCTAGACCTTATCCTAATCCTCAGTCTTTCTCCTATCCTATATTAATCCTATAAACCCTGAGCAAATCTGTCTACCTCTGTCAGTGTTTGGTGAGGAAGGTCCTGTTCTCCAGGGTGACAGCTCTCAGTGTGCATCGTCTGCACTGACAGGCTGCAGTCAAAACTGACCACAGTTTGAATCCCCTGGTTTAATTGTCCCTAACCTAAGCAATTATGAAACCCTCAGAGCAGCTTTAAGTGCTCGTAGGACATTCTGAAAATATTCCTTACATACAGTCCCTTAGGTTGTGTTGTGTATAATGCTTGTGGTGTAGGACTGTCTTTGAGTGAGTGAAATTAAATACCAGTTTTGAAAACAACATGAATAATACAAGAATAGATATATAGGACAGACTTTGAAAGGTCATGAGCATGACTGAAGCAATCAGGATTTTATTCTGGTTACACAGAGCTTACAAAGAGAAATGTGAATCAACAAAACATCTTAACTCTTGATTCTTCGTGTTTCTCTTCTAGAAAATGACTTTAAATTCTCTAATTAACCTTTGCTTGGAAGTACTGATTCACTTGTGATTTTCTAATTCCTGTAGGTAAAAGCTATCTGTAGTACAGCTTGTCAAAAACATTTGGTATGAAAGGCAAATATACTAGAGACTGCCACAAATCCTCCTGTGCTAAATCAATGCTTTTGGATCCACTTTCTGTTCTGTTTTTTTTTTCCCCATATACTTCTATCTGCATGCTGTGAATGAATCCTACAATTATTAGATCCTACAATCTGTTATCCTAGATTAACTTCTTAGTTGTATTTTTTTAATCTAGTTTTGTCTTTAATTTACTTACTAGATCTTTTGAGTGATTAGCCAACAAACTTTGGTCCGATTTACAAGAACACTCCTAGCTGGTGAGTCAATGGCTAATCTCTCTAATTTACAGTTACCTCTAGTACCCTCGGTTTCAGACATGAAAGTGGGATAAGAATTATTTTAATTCTTTCATTTGTACATCTTTGATTATTCAATTATTTTGTCATTTAATCATTCTAAATAATTGGATACTCCTGAGTAATGAAAAGGTTTACAACAATTCATGAACAGGGTGCCATGTCATCCATGTAGATATGGGATGATTAATAAACAGTTTGAGATGTCATGCATTCTCGTTTATCTGTAGGTTAAATTAGTAGTCTGCCTGGGTTAATCTCAGCACTTTAGAAATTTACAGAGAGCCTCTGATGGCATCTGCCTCCAATCTGCTTAATAACAAAACAGTTAGATTTGCCTAATCAGGCTTTTGTTTTTTTTCCTTTCAAACTCTGGTTTGCAAGGCTCATATCAATAACAAAGCATTATAAGGAATAGCTGAAGATCTCTATGTTCCTTTGGGCTTCTGCATATCATGAGAATTCTTCATTAGCAGTGTTTCATATTTTTTCTCTGACAATAATGCCTACACGTGGCAAATAGACCTTTGCAGTCGCCCTCTGCAATTCAGAAATGACAAACTGCTCCATATGTGTTTTGTAGTTCTAAGAAAGTGAATCTTATTTTTTTTCTTAAGGCTCACATGTATGAGAGACATAATGTAAATAACAGTACTGGTTTACAATTATTATAATCCAAACCCAGTACTGCTTAGAGCTAAAACAACAGTACAGTATTCACAGTGGTTGAGATTTTGATGTGCCATTGTGCAGTAGGAAGACTATGCTTGTTAAATCAAACTGTAAGTGGCCTTTTGTACTCTTCAGTGTTTTGATCTGTGGCACTTTTTCAAAAAAACAAAAACTGATTGAAAGCAACTGAATCTAAAACCATCTGATTCGACTGGTAATGACTTACTGTTAGGTATCTTGATCAGACAATTCTTGCTTGAGGATTAATATATTGGCTGGGAAAATAATGTAATAATTGCAAATTCTTCTTTGTTCCTTTAAACAAGAATAAAAAAGTGCTAGCAACTTACAACTTATCTTCATTGCCATATAAAAACTCTTTGCAAGAGAAACTTGTGATATAGAAGTAGAGAATAAATTGACAACATTTTGAAGAAGAGTTGAATGAACACCAAAATTAGTTTTTTGTGGTTTTTCTCCCCCCTCAACACGATGAGGGATCAGAATTAGTGTTCATAGGCCTGCATTAAATGAAAAACGAGTAATGCTACACAGTCAGGAAACAGTTTATACATCTACCACATCATATTAAAGTTTGACAGAGTTTCTAGTGACTTCTAACAAACTGTGTTACTTTCCAACTGAACTGCTGTGATATTTGAAGACGGTAATAGCTGCTTTCACAAAACCTTAAAACCTTGGCTGTGGTTTCTCTCCTGTGCAGATGTCATTTTCTCTTGAATGGAGAGGAATAATTTTCTTAACCATTCCTTAGTACAATAAGTAGAAGTGTAGTCTTCAATAAAAGTTATTAATTTAATTTGTAGTGTATACTGCAGTTTAAAATTCCTGAGAGAAATGTGCATTGCTATTAAAAGAGGTAGATAGTATGACCCAGATAATTTTTGGCTTGTCAGTCTAACATCATCAGTTCCAGGCAAAGTATTGGGTAGGCTGATACAAGATCTAATAATGCATTAAAGGAAAGTGATCTAAGAGTACCAATACATGGGAAATAAATTCTGTCACATAATTTAATGTTACTTCTGGGAAAGGTAATAAAGTAGATATATTCTTTTCATTGATACCTTCATTAGGAACCAAATTTACATAAAGCCAACTCAAGAACACAGAGATTGTGAGAACTAAAAAGTAAAGATCACAGTTCATTGGCACGGGGTGATCTGGAACACTAGCAAACTGTGTGCTCATAACCAACATTCATTTCAATACTGTCAAAAGCAGGGTCATATGTTTAGGAAGGATGAAATTCCTCAGATGAAGGCACTGCCCTGAAACCTCATGATGCTGAGGAGATCTTGGGAGTCATGCTGGATAATCAGATGAATATTAACTCTGATAGCAAACCTGTAGCTAAAATGGCTAATGTTCTAAAGAGATTTAAAGTTCCTCTGTATTTGGGAAAGAGTGCAACTGTTGTGGTGAATAGATTGTCCAATTTTGCTGGCAATGTTTCAAGAGGGATGCTAAAATCTGACTGGAATGTCATGAGAAGAATGATAGAAGGATTTAATAGAAACTATATTCTGAAAAAGGAGCTTAACTAATTAAATAGAAAATTAAGTGGTTCTTCAGGAACACTCTATAAGAAACAGAAATTTGACAATAAAGGGCCTCTTATTTTAGCAAAATGATAACAAAATTCAGTGGCTGGATGTTGAAAGTTGAAATTTCTGCATGCTAGAAGAGATTTTTAATAGGAATATTAAGCAGTTAATGCAACAAGGTCTGAGTGCAGTCTCCATTGCTGCAGACTTAAAAAAGCAGATTCCTTTGGCCTTATAATCAATGGACAATAATGCCGGGGGAGTGGCAAAAGCAAAATGATGAAACCTATGACAAAACCTGACAAATTTCTTAGCATGCTCAGGAAAGTGACAGATTAGATGGTACAAAAATGGCTTAATCAAGGGTCAGCCAAACTGTTTAGTACTGTTTTGGGCATTTACTGAAATAGGAGTATCAAAAATCCCTGACATAGGGCTGGTATTTCCTTTTCCCCAGCCACTGTGCCACCCCAGCCATCAGAAACACTCTTTGCTCTTCCGCAGTTTCTCTGGAGCTGTTTTCAGGTTGTGAGAACACCTAAGCATTCCTTACAATCTCGGACAGCACTTTCTAGTTTTAATGAAACATTTCCATGTTTTTCTTTGAAGATAAAGTTTCCTAGTTCTTCCTGTGGTTGACAGACACAAGTAAGAGTGCAGGTGGGAGTAGGACTCTTCCCTTAAACTAAATTTATTTAAGATTTATACCTAACCAATATACTTATATTCAGCTCTTCATCTACCACTTTTTGGTAATTAGTGTAAGATGAATGAAGACAAGTAAAATTATTCAGGTTATTTAGAAACAAATGTCTTACTGGATAATTTAAAACACTGCTTACAGGACAATTTAAAAAGATTTCTTATCGATATTTTTTCAATTTTCTTCTGACTTTTCACATTACTGGAAGAAATTTTTAAAAATTCTAACACATCAGAATTTGCTATTTCTCACAGGTAGGTGGTGTTTTTGGCAGTTAGCTGTCAGTGTTATGATAGCATCTACAGTCCCACTGTACCAGTTACAGAACATATTTACAGAACATGTTTGTTGTGACAGTTGCTGAATCCACTTGCTTGCAACCTTCCTTTTGGAACTTTGTACATTTTAAGCTGTCTTTTATAATCCAGAACCAGTGATTTTCAAATGGGGACTGGATTTGCCGGTTGTTTGGTGGTCTGAGTAATGAAATGTAAGTATAAGGACTATGTCTCCTCACTGTCTTATCACAAACCTAGATGAAGTGTGAATGAGTTTATGTAAATCAGGAAAATCAACCCTGCTCCACTGTGTATTTCCTGCTCCTCATCTGAGTACTTTCCTAGCTCACGGGGAAGGAGTGCCATTATTGAACACAGACTACTCCATGCACAGCCATTTAGATGTGATCTGAATTCAGAATCTAGCTAAAATGATGGCTGGTCATTTGGTAAAATAAACATTGGAAAAAAATAAATTTAAACAGCCTTTTTGACTTCTAGATGTCCATGCAAAATAACAATTGCAACCAACCATAGCAATAATGGAATATTGCCAAAATTGTGCTACCAAAATGCAGGCCAGCCCAGCCCAGAAGAGAACTGAAATAGCTGCTTGATTCCTGTTGAAAACCCTCGAAGTCATAAGCAAGTGCTCACCGTGAAGTATGAGCTGCCTGTGTTTCAAAGGGTGTCTCTGTTCTATTTTATTTCTGTTACAATAGGCTGCTGCGCCTTACTAGTCTCCATACTTTATCTTTTAATGAATCAGTTTGGATGGCGCAGACCCAGCAGCAGGCTAATACGCTATGGTCATCATTAGCCAATGTGATTTGCCCTTGAACAGTCTCCTATGCTAATCCTTTTATGCTATCACCATCCTTTTTCAGGAGTAGTTGTATTTGCTAAAAGCAACCTGCCCCTGTCGATTTGCCAAGGGAAGGTCCTGTCATGTGATTTAGTACCCCTCAAAAAATGTGTCCGTGTGGCTTGGCTGACTTCTCAATTCTTTGCATGCTGAGACTGTTTGAATGTAGCAGGCTGACTATCTTCACAGAGAGCTATAGTTCAGATCTCATCTTAGTGCCCTTTCTAAATCAGCAACCAGACTGATGTTATGCATTAGCAGATGACAGCACTTGGTTTGGTTTGGTGATGAGGAGTGGCATTTTTCACCCTGGGAGACTGGAGGCTGAGCCAGGGGCTGCCATCGAATTTCTCCTCAGTCACAGCTTGCGCAGAAGTCCCTGGCTGTTTTGATACGGAGCAGAAAATGCAAGCAGTAAGCAGGGCTTCTGGTAAATCCTCTCTTGCATTCAGGCTTTCCTTAGGGGTCAGCCTGATGGCATGAAGATGAACTACCTCGGAGGAATAGTACTTCTCCCACTTGGCAGAAGCACCATCTCTGTTATATTGCAGCGGTATCACTGCCTCAGTTTAATCTTTGTGGCAAGGATGTTTGCTGCAGCAGGCACAACTGCTCTTCACAAATGCATTGCTTCTGTGACAGGCTCAGCACACTGAGGCAGGTTTTCAAGAGGGCTCAGTTGGCTCTTGTGACGCTTACAGGCAGTTTTCTGAAGACCCAGGACAGTGAGCTCCGAACAGAGAAGAGCTGTAGAAACTCTGCCTCTGTCAGCAGTGTGGGAAGTCTGTTTCTGTGTGCAGCAAACATATATTTGTGCAAGAAGCAACCGCAAGTTCTCTTGTTTTCAGAGGGGCTGTTTATTGGCTTTTGAAAGGAAAAATGTGACTTGTCAATAACTGAGCTTCTAGTTGGTGTTGAATCCCTTCTGCCTTGGTAAGTGGTAGTCGGTGGTGATAGATTATTGTATGGTGTATATACAGCACAAGTCACAATATTGGGCAGAAGAGATAATAACACCTCTCTCTAGCTGCCTGCACATATCAGCAAAGTGTGTATCTATGAATGTAAAATCCACAATTCCAGATATTCCTCTTATGCACGTATCTCTATAAATAACCCCTGCTTCATTCAGAGAACTGACCACTGACAGAACACAGTCTGTGCAGAGTCTTTTACAACCAATGAAGCATGTTGTGCTCCAGTCGTACTAGGTGTTTTACAAACAGTTGGGCAGGCGATGGTGCCAGCGGTGAGCTTATAAACTAAGAAAATAAAAGGGGCCTTCATAAAAGGCTTGGCTTTGAATCTGTGATGCTTTGTATGTGCTACCTTTTCTGTTAATGTTAGAGATCTTATCTATACTGGGTGAAGTGCGCTGTTAGAAAACACGTATTTTAATGTACTTTAAATAACATAACACAATTCAATGCTCACTGTGACCAAAGCTCATCTAAAGCTAGCTGGGCTTACTTAGCCTTCCACTCCCTTAACTTTAGCTGTAACTAGATAACTAATTTTTTAACTCAGCTGTCTGTATTTATTCTAGACAATAGCCTGTTTTATGGTATTTATAGTGTTGTTTTTTCTAACAACACCTTCCAGTTTGGGAAAGATACAGAACATTTCGCTGCCTGAAAGGTTACAAAATTTAATGGGAAAGGTAGGGCATAGTGGGTCATGGTCCTGAACACTCACAATATGTGAGTAAACTGATGTTTCTGATGAGCAGTCATAGGGGATTGGCAGAAAAACACATCTGGTAGTGGGAGATTTCTCTGGGCTGTGGTACTGACAATGAGCGAGATGAGAGGAAAATTAAACCCAGAAGGGGTATATAAGACCAGAAAAAAATAATAGAAAAACATACAGGAAGCCCACTACTTTCTTTTGATTAGTTTGATTTCATTTTACTTTTGGTACTATTTCATGTCAATGACTAACTTACAGATGTGCCTTAGCACCTCTGGAAACATTCAAATAGATCATGCTTGAACTTCTGGAAGAGATCTTATTATAAAGGTAACCTCAAGAATACATAAAACAGGGAAGAGGTCATGAGGATCAGAGATCATGATGAACACTACGAAAAAGTTAACTGATGCATGAGGAAGTAAGTTGCTGAAGAAGCAGTATTCATGATCTATAGTTTGGTCTTTTGTCTGGCCATCAGCAGGTATATAATAACAAAGCTTGAAAGCTCTTTGATCAGCAGTTCAGCTCCCATGCTGGGAATGAGGCAGGGCTTGCTCAGCTGATACCTCATTCTGACAAATAAATTGAGTTACAGGATGGACGTAGAGCAGGAGTCGGTGTGGCATCAGTAAGAACAGTAATAGAGTAAACCTCTACCAACCACTGTTTGTAGGAGAAGTAAGGGCATGGAAAGGTTAACCAACAGCACATCTAGTATTACTTGTTCAGCTGGAGTAAAGGCAGCACAGAAACTGGCCTTGCTCCAGGGGTGAACCTGCTAGGGCTTGTAGATGTCAGCTGTCTGTAGTGGGTGGGTAGATTCTATACATGTTTTGTCAGATCCTGGCAGGGTCTGCACTGCCTATGGAGAGGGCTGGGTTGTGTTCTGGCAGGTAAATATGGGATGACACAGTAGCTTAAGTGTGGAAACAACACAATGACACAGTCATCAAACTGCACGAAACTCGGTGAGAGCAGAAAGACACTGCTTGAGCTGGGGTTTTAATGTAAGAGAGAGTTCTCCCTCTTCTGAAGTCCTGATGTGATAATGGTTCTTTCCAAGGGTACCAGCAATTCCCTTTGCATTTTTTTGTACTGGATGAAACTAATGTTGCCAAGGAAGTGTCCACAGGTGCTTGTATACAATGGCTCTGAGAGCCATGAGTACTAGCACACACTTCATAGTTACCGATTGTGATCCTTCCAGCCTGTAGCATAGGGAAATTAATACTAGCAACTCAATGTGGCTAGGACTTAATTATATGGAACCTGATCCTCAATTTATGGAGCCTGATCCTCTATGTCTGTTCACCAGTTCAGATCTAGCCTAAGTCCCCCAAATCTGATGTGTAACCTCGACAGAGTTACTTCAGGTTTCTGTCAACAATGCACAGAATCAGGCCTGCTATTTGTGAGCAGCTCTGGGCACTGTCGACCAACATGAGGTTCCAAAGAGCTTTAGTCCCCAGAGTTACAGCACAAAGTTTGCTCCTGGGGGTGAGGTGGGGAGGAAGTAGCTTTAATTGTTTGTAGAGATCAAATTTGTTAAAGAAGGTTCTGGCTGTGCAATGTAATTTCTTTATAGCATCTGCTGGGATATTGCAAGCTTGGGTTGAAGGAGGGGCCGGCCAAATAGCTTAGCATTTCATCTGCACTGAGGGAGCCAGCCAAAAGAACATTACTCTTCTAATGCTCAAAATTCACTGGAAAGCTAGAAGTAACTTTCAGTGGCACACATAAGGTAGGTTTTGGCTCATTCATAGACTCCTGGGGGTAGTTTTCTAAAATAATGTCTCTTGTGGGTATCTTTCTAAAGACACACAAACAATCTTTATCCCCCTAGCATCGACTTGGTAAGGAACGTTGAGGATCATCGTCTGTTATTTTGATAGATGTTGTAGAGTTATGCTAGGAATAATAAACAACCTGGATCTATCCTCTACCTTGGAGCCCTTGAAAAGCTCCGTGTAGATGGGAAATATCACTTCTTACTGCAGTTCAATTCTCGCCTCAAAGAAGGTAATTTCTGTGTACTTTGTGAACCTCTTGGAAGGAATGTGTTTATTTTGAAACAAAAATTTTTGAACTTCAACCAAAAATCCCACTTAGGGGACAGACTGTGTCCATCTTTATGCTCAGTGTTGCATGGATCACAGTGCATGTCCCAAAACAGCAGCCATGCATTATTAGTTTAAGCATCCCTAAAATTCAATTCTTAAGTAAAGTAATATATTTGTGGATAGATACAGTTTAGTTTTTGTTTCACTATGTAAAAGAACATCTTGAAATATAAGGATTGATTAGAAAAATTCCTCATCTCATTATAAGGAATTTCTCTTATGGAATTTGCTGACTCTTTTTGGACTCCACTGAGCAATCCCAGGGCATGGTGATCTCTACTATGCAGGGGCTGAGGAGGCAAAAAGCACCTAAAAATTAAGTATTTGTAGTTCAAAACATATAATTACAAGTTCTGCCTGTGCAGATTCAAGGTAAAGCTTGTTGCCTCGAAACAGAGAATCTTTATGGGAAATGGCAGCTAAGGATTAAGTCTATAGAGGAATATATTTGCCCCCTGCCCAAATACAAGACGATCTGCATTAATGTGCTTCAGTACATTGAATTACTCTGCAGAGCAATTAGGAGTATCTGCCAAGAATTTTTTTGGAGAAGATAAATCCTTGATTTCTAGCAGCAGCATGTGGACAAATGACAGTCAAGACACACATCATCCTGGCTATTCTGCAGTCAACTGGGAGCTCTGCACTCTCTGCATTAGGGGAAAAGGAAATAAGAATACCCTGGCATTTCCTGAGTCTTTTAGCATTCATTATTGACTAGTCAGCCATTGCCAGAACAAACAGGGCCAAATTCATTCTTTGGGTATCTTTGAAGTCTGAGGAGTTATAGTTGTACTAAGTCCCAAGCTTCTTAGTATAAAGGCTGTGCCTAATCTTGCAGGAGAATCCCCTTTTAAGAGCTTTTCTCTAATGGAATGCAGTGTTTAGCGTGGTTTTTCATTATTCATCATGAGTCACCTTGCTGCCTGTTCAAAAGCTGCATTTGCAAAGAAGTGTTTTTGCCTTTTCTCAGTTTTCAGTGAAACATCAAAAAAATCTCATGAAAACAAGAATTGTGCTTAGGCCCATCAGTATGCTGTGGGTTAATGAGGAGATGGGTCAACTAGGATAAAGGTCATTTCAGTGACAATGTTTTGTTTCCGTTACTACATTTAAAGGTCTCTTGATGCCCAAAAGACTTCATAGGGTTCCTTTTGCTATTACAGTGCTGTCTCTTTACCTCATCCTATCTGCTGTGTGTAAAACGCACATCTACATCTACTCCCATCTACAAGAAGGGCCGGAAGGAGGACCTGGGGAACTACAGGCCTGTCAGCCTG
>JAYKAV010003375.1:15758-126969 GCA_035582835.1 Phoebastria nigripes | reverse complement strand
GCCAGGGGAGGTTTAGATTGGACATTAGGAAAAATTTCTTTACTGAAAGAGTGGTTAAACATTGGAACAGGCTGCCCAGGGAAGTGGTAGAGTCACCATCCCTGGAAGTATTTAAAAGACGTGTAGATGAGGCGCTTAGGGACATGGTTTAGTGGGCATGGTGGTGTTGGGTTGATGGTTGGACTTGATGATCTTAGAGGTCTTTTCCAACCTTAATGATTCTATGATTCTAAAAAGTCATGATAGGCCTGGTGTCTTTGCAGTCTTTGACCTAGGTTACAGCCAGGGTCACTAGCAGGGAAAAATATCTGTTCTCCTTTCCCCTCACTCTTAATGTAGGGACTGATTTTATCTACCTTTTAAGCTGATATAAAAAGTAGTAGAAGTTGTTTGCACAAATGTTTGCATGATCCCACTAGGATGAGCATAACCCATGTTCAGATTTTTTCCACTGGCTGCTTCATATTCCTTGTGATGGCTTTTTCCTTGGAGAATTAAATTGGTTTTCCTGCACCTGATAATCCCCATGGTAGATTTTCCCCAGTACTCTGACTTTAGCATCACATTATAATGATTTCAACAGGACTGACTCACATCACTTGCAACCTAGAGCAAGTTGCAAATACTTGACATTCCAGTCTATGTAGCAGACAAACACTTACCTTCAAGTACTTGCTTTTGGGAGGCCATCACAATGAAACTTGAACTGATGGACAAACCCGGCTTGGAGACAAACATTTGTTAGTTTTCCCACTTTATGCTCTTTCACATAACAGCTGCTGTATTTTCCAGCTTACTGTTTCCTCAGCTAGCATTGCCAATATTAGCTGTTTCCAGACTAATGGAAACTTTCTTCTGAATGAAGCAAGTTGTACTGCCATCTATTTGAAGATGGAAAACATTTGTAATCTTTACATACAAAAAAATAATATCTTACCATAAATATAGAAGCAAAGCATCGTTTGTGACCAGATCTCAAATACATCTTTGAAATAGCTGTGAGCTGGGAAAACATTTGGGAATGTGAAGGAAGATGAGTGCTCTAAACATCTCATCATGAAATGCAAAAAGTTATTCTTTTAGTTTGCTTCTTGAGCTTTTTATTCCCACAGAGATGGTCTTTTGAAAAAGGAAATGTGGCAAACAGGAAAAGAAGGCATTTAAGGAAGAAGTACAACTGTAGCCTGAATTGTTGGCTTGGCCTTATCACATTCTAGATAGAGGAATGGGAGATGAATGGTTTCACACCCAAATTCCACTGCAGTCATCAGCAGAAACTTTAGAACTGGGCTCAGGGGCCATGTGTCCACCTCCACGTGCAGCTGTAAACGTGCAAGGATCTCTGAGCCTGTGTCCTGACATACTTTTAGTTGGTTGATCCTGTTCTATAAATGGGAGTGGTCAGGTATTGTGGGTGCAACCACAGTGACAGAGATGTCTGTAACCTACCTAAGAGAGGTCTTGTGTAATTTTTGTGACAGGCATTCATGATCCTACAAATCTGGCATTTTTTGTTCTCTTTTTTTGAGCATTTTCAGGGCTCCCAAAAGAGCACGACTGCTGTCTTCATTCTTTTTCTGCAATCTGCAGCCAGAGAGTTGTGTGGTATTTTGTTCAGGACATAAAATGCTGATCTCTTGAGTCGTTTCTCAGATTTATCTAGTGTATGGAATAACTTTATAGTTAAGGCAGTTTTGCACATTTAGATATGCCTCAATTAGAAAATAGACAGAACTGCAGATGAAGCTACAAGTAAATGGACATGTAAAAATAGTCCAACTTCCTGTAACAGACCAGAATTAGACAGACCAGATTTCATAGTTAAATATTAAGATATTGTGATCTCCTTGTCTTAAAACCAGATTAGGAAATGGATTATCAACTGAATGAATTGATTGTTGTTCTGTTTATGTATATATATCACAGAGGGAGCCATGCTTTTCTGTAACTTTCATATGGCAACTGCCAGGAAAGAACAAGTAAAGAAACCAGCAAAAAGTACTGGTTTCTATAACTTTATTTGCGTATTTATATAGACTATGTAATTGCTAGAAATGGTTGCTTTGCAGGAATAGGGTGTGACAAGTCATCCATCACTTGATATCTGGTCCCCCAGCAGACATTTTGAGAAGTTAAGGAACTCTGCAGTAGCTTCTATGTGTTTGTTTTCACAAGAACATTCATTGGCCGGCCTGTCAAGTCTTGCTGCGTCAATGATCTCTCCAAAGTCTTTTTTATATTTGTTAATTGCCTGAAAATTGCTATGGTATGCTCATTTCAGGGATTTTATTACAGGCCAAAGGTAAGTACAGTGTTATAAAGTAAACCAGGAAAAAATTCACCTCTTCTCCCATGATTTAATTTGTCCAGAGGTCTATGTTGACTTTTTCATCCAATGCATGGCTTGTCCAAAGTAGAAAATGTTATATAAATTTAAGACTTAAACTATCAGCATAGCACCACTGAGTTTTAGTTCATTTAGACCACAATGAATCCATAGTCAAATATCTTTGAACCTGTTTGTGCTTCTCAACACACTTTAGATGTTAGATTAATATTATTACCATCTATTAAGCATGAGACCTTCCTATGCTGGGAATATTCCTTATCAGATCTGAGTAATCTTCCTGTTGAAATATCTCTCAGTCAACAGATGGAGTAGGAATCTCCCCAGCTAATGGCTAATACATAAGTGCTGCTCATCAGAGGTTTCCCTTTCATGCTAACTGCTTGCCATCTAGCCTTTGGGAAACTTGATTCTTGTAATCTCTTTAGTAATCAGTATGGACAAAGGTACTGCAGGAATTAAATAGAATAAGAGAACTGTGTTGGCTCTAGCATAAGCAAAGGAAACCTTTCCAAAATGATAATAAGTGACGGTTTGGTGCTATAGATAGAAAACTACAGGTAGAAAAAAAGCTGTAACTGCTCCTTCATAGTGTTTGCTAGGAATCACATTGTCCACTGGCATGTATGGAAATATACAGTAGTGGAGAATCTGACACTGTATTTCCATAGTGGATTGTGTATTCCCCCTGGAATTCTAAAACTTGAAGTGTCTTTAAACAAATAGGAGCAGCTCTCTTGAGTCTTAAGTCATGAGCACATTCTGTGAGTACCAGTTTACTCTGCTTCAAATGCCTCTGTAAAGTTACTCTGTTTTGTTACAGAAAATACCACCTGCAAACAGCTGGATAGGTGTTCAGCTATGATTACTATCACTGAGTCCTGCTATGTAGCACTGCTGGAAATTGTGTGCACCGATAGACTGTAGTCAAACAGGCTATTATTGCTGTCACTCTGAGTCAGTCCAGACTTCCCCTCAACACCCAGCCTTCCTATCCTCCCCTGAACCCTTCTACCTTCAGACTTTCATGACATGACCTATTATGGCTTTTCTTTGCTGCTTCCAGGTACTTAAATTAGTGAAATCATAGAGGCTCCTGTTGCTCTGTGTGCAGATAAATTTTGCTCTCAGTTGCATAGCTGGTTGTGACTGATTTATACAAGTCCCAGCATGAAGGTGATATGGACAGACAATCACAGTGCTGCTGTTTGCTATCTGCCTTCTGCTCTATATAGCCACATTCTGTGCACTTCTGACACAGTCCCACCAGGAATTTTTTAAAAAACATTTTTCTGACGCAAATTGGGAAGGAATGGCACTAGAACACTGCTGAAAAACTGGAAAACCTTTATGTTCATCTAGGTCCTGGATTTCTGAGTGGAATTTACCATGACACTTCAGCCAACAGGAGCACGCAAACACTGGAACAACTTTATACGTTCTTTCTTCAGGAAAAAGGCTATGGAAATCAATGGCCGTTTGTTGGACTGAAGCTGCCAGAATTTAATTTCAGCCTTCTCTGTGCCTGAGGCTGGATTTATTTTCATTTTTAAAATGAGTGATATTTTTAAAACCAAAGTCAGTGAAAATCTTCACTATGTATTAACCTGCATCTACTTAATACCTCTCACAGGAAGTTAGCAGAACAGTTCTTTGTTGAGATAGATGTCCTGAGATTAAACTAATTATGCACCAATATTGTTTAGAAGTTTGTGGGAGAGTGTCATTCCACCAATTCCACGTACAAGTTTCACTATAAATGTAGGATAGACTTTAGATTCCCTCTGCAGTCAGTGGAGATGGGCATCTCCAGAGGGCACTTTGGCCATTCCTAAAATAGATGAGTTGCTTTCTGGAAGTGGCTGACCCCCTCTGCTGACTGCAGAGCCTCTTTCTGCCATGCTAGTTTTCCTGTTGACAAAACAATGTTCTTGATTCTTTGTATAAAAAAACCCAATGCAGGTTAGAACAAGTCTAATGTGTAGGCAAATGAAAGTCCACAGACTTTGAAAATATATTAAATCAACATTTTAACATGAACAGAAGCATTTATGTTGCATTTTCATGTTAATGTATGTTCTTTATCCCCCCTAATATGAGCATTCACGAGTGTTAACTCCATTGGACTGTTGACTACTGTCAAACCTAGGAAAACCGAAATGCCATCCTGGAAGGGAACCAAGCTGAACCTATGCCTATTATCCCTTTGCCAACACTGCACAGCCCAGTACTGATACTTCTGACAAAGGCCTACCAGCCTCACAGTAGGCAGATAAGGAATAATCTGCCCTTCCCTCTTTCCTCATGGGCCTTACCTGATCTGTAGCAATTAAAGTTTGGCTTGAATTCAGAAACATTAAATAATTTTTCCACAAAGCTGATATCCTAATTGCACTTGAATATTCTGGAAATAACTACTTAATCCCTTTCTTAATATTGAATCGTAGGTTTCAACAGCCTGCTGTGGCAACAGGTTCCACAGTTTGATTACACAGTGAGTGTAAAAGTATTATTTTGATTTTCTACCTTTTACTTTTATGAAATTCCTCTTTGTTTTTGAACAAAGATGCACACAGATTAGGAGTTTTTCATCTTCCTTACTTTGTCTACTCCCTTCTGCATTGTTTCTAAAATAAGTGATTTTAATATTCTCTGTTTTTCAGGGAGTAAGGTCTTTTTTTTTACCCTTCCCCAAGTCTGTTCTAATTTTCCAAAATCCTTTCCATAGATGCAGAGACCAGAGTGCATGTAATATTCTAGACAAATTTGTGCTAATCATTTCTATAAACACATTCTAACATTCTGTTATTCACAGTTTCAGCCTTCATATATCTTCTTTGCATTTTTGACTACGCTTGTGTACACAGTTACATCTTCACTTACCTAAGATAATGCTGATGTCCATTTCTTGACCAAATATTGCCATGTAAACATACCTACAGCTAATTCAGGGTTCAGCGAAGTGTCCTAGTAATTCACACCACTTTTATCAGCTTTGATTTTCCTTTCTCATCTTTGTGTCCATTCACCTAGTGTGCTTGGAACCCTTTGTGTAATAATTTCAATTTTTATTGTGATGTGCATGGTGTGTTGGTTGATAGTGGAACTGAGATTCTACATTCCTAGGTAGAAATAATAAGCCATGGTAATCTGCATGGGAAAACTTTAATTTAATTTGTAACTAAGCATATTAAGAAACGCCCCCCCATATATTATGTGTATTATTTAAATGAAATAATGAACACTAACAGCTATAGTTAAATGAGTGAGAAAGAAAAAAGCATAGGAGAAATTTGGTAATTTCTAAACCAGTTCCTAATTCATCTGCTTACTTCTCTAAAACAGACAGATGGCTCTACCAAAACAAATCCCAAACTATGGATGTCCAGGGTTGTAATTTACCACAAAGCAGGCAAAAATGACTGTGGTTAATTTTCTTCTCTGAGAGTTCAATCTGAAATGAATATTCTGAGCATCACTATTAAAGCAGGATGTGTGAGAAAGGTAAACAGCCAGGGGAGACTTCTCCTTCATGCAAAAAGAAAGCCCCTTGCATTTAAAAGAAGCTCCATCTGTGCAGGCAAATTCTATAGACAAGGTGGGGGCTAGGGAGGGGAGGGGCAAAACGCAACAGAGAAAATTGGAAGAAGAGAGATTGAAATAAAAGGGCAATCTGAGGATATAATTTAGAAAGAGAAGATTGAAACTATCTGTTTTCAGCAACTTAAAGAGAAGATTAAGGCGCCAGAGCGTTTGAAAGGTGAAATAACCAATTTTGAGAGTGAGAAAAGCTGAGCAGGAGTTATAATTTATGGAGGTTAGGGACTGAGAAGTTAGGTCAAACATGAGCTTCATGAGAATGCGACTTCTGATAATGGAATTGTCACATAAGACAGCAGAAAACTCAGTGTGGGGGATGTTTAAGGAAAACCATTGCTGAATATAGCTCTGATGTCCAAAGATGCACAGAGCAAGGCAAAAGTCATCTTTGTTTATACCTGTTTCTCAGTGGTGGCTCTCCTCACTTGCTGCCTTTCCTGATCATACAGAATGTTTAAACTAGAACTGGCTAATTAGACTCTCCTATTAGAATAAATAGTTCTAATTCTGACAGTGAAAAGTTGTGGTTTAAATTAAAGCCAAACCACACAATCTGTGTATCTATGTAAGCTGTGATTATTGCTATGCATGGCTGCTTTGCTGATGGCCAAATCAGCACAGTGACCACAGTGTTTCTTCTGTATTCAAAATCACTCTCTAATACTGTTTAATGTCACAGAAGCAGGTTTAGAACAGTTGGATTAAATTTAACTATATTTCAATATCCCCTTCTCCTTTCTTCTTCACCTGTCTTTCTATCCTCTCTCTCCCTGTTTCCCCCTTGTCTCCCAAGAACAGCTATAGTGACAGTCACACAGATATTTTAAGATTTGTGTAGTTCTAACTTTGAAATAGATACTCATCTATTGTGAACGGGCACAAATGCATTGAGGGTATGCTGGATTAATACAAATAGTTCCCTGTCCTGGCCTCCCACTTCTGAAAATACAAGAACTCATAATCTAGATCCACACCATAATTGTAGGCGTATAAACTAGGAATTTTTTTCAGTAAGCAAGAAAAGCAGAATGAAGAACAGGATCAAAATACTATGGAAAGACAAATTTTGATAGTCACATTTCTTACGAGCAGTATGCAGCCTGAATTGATTTTAAGAAATTGGGATCTTACCTTTTTTGTCTTTGATGTTCAGAAACCAAAGCGTCAGACTGCATTTTGATGTCACAGTTATCACTACCACTTTGCAAATGACGACAGGGTAGAGGACTGAAACAGCTACAGTCTGAGATGATAAATCCTTTTGATGCTGTGTTATTGTGCTTTATTCATGCACATATCCATCCAGGTGAAGTTTGACCATCTTTTGCGGGGTTAAGAAAAACAAATGGAAAAAGATATTTTAGAAATGTCCATGGTGGGTCTAAGAAATACTTGCTAAAGACTTTTCCTCTGATAAATCAGTTATCATCTAAGGGACCTACTTGTGTTGTTTGCTAGTTATAATCTAGTGAATATTTAACTTGCTAAATAAGAGACTTGGGGCTGTGTGATTTATAAGTGGGTGTAGCCCTTACTTTGGCATTTATTGTGGCCCTTTGTTCTGGACATAGCCTAACTAAATTAGCAGGTGAGGTAAAGATTGTGGTGATTTACTGTAATTTCTGGACGGATGAAAATGCTAGGCAGGTGCTAAAGGTTGCTTTTAACAAAAATTATAAACTTTCATATCATGAACTATTTTAAATGAAATAAGTGTGTTRACAGTCTTCAGGAAAAATCACAGCAAATGCATTCCAAAATTGAACTTCTGTGATCAGGAATGCTAAATTTTCTTAGAGATACAATGAGAGTACTATATTGGATATGGAATCAATACATGTTTTGTTTCATGCAGAATTGCTTTGAAAGCAATAATTTCATGGCACCTGTTCAATTTTCCTGTGTCAAGTTTCATGACACCTTGATTTATCGATCTAGTGGTGTGTGAAGAATGCAAGGAAGCATGGCTCCGTATTTGACAGGATGCCACACTTGCTCTCTGAGCCATATCTCGGACTGTGCAGGATTCAGCATACATGATGTAGAGAATGTCTGCATCAAACCAGCAAAGGATTTGGCCAAAAGAATATGCAGTCTCAAATATTCAAGTTGTATATTAGACAAATTGAAAAATCTGGAAAAGCCACTTCTCTAAACAGATACGTCAGGAACAAAGAGTTAAGGAAGCAGGGAGATTGGGAACAGGTCAGAAATGTGAGGGGCCATTGCCACTTGCAGGGGAAGTTTCAGGGGTTGGGGAATCTGGCATGTAAATCTCTGAACTATCACAGAAAGACACAGTCTTTTTAGTTCTTTCCATTTTGGTGATGTTGGATCTCTTTGAGACATGGAAATATTCAAAGGCCAGCTGGGATATTGTTCTGTGTTAAGTAAGGGCAGGTTGGCACAGGCATTGGTTAGCATAGAAACACCAGCTGTGTGGCAATCTGGGTCCAAGTCTATGATACTTGTGCTGCTGATACAAGCTTTGTTCTGCAAGCAGTGTACCCCATTTCCCAGAGGTGACTCCTGCTGCGCAAGATTACCAGATATAAATAAAGTCTGCTCTTTGCTGATGGGGAGATCTGCTGACTTATGAGACTCACTAGTCCCAGAGTTTTGGCCTCCTACCAGCAGAGCTGAAGGCTGGTGAACTGTGTCATGGTGCCACCACGTAGCTGTCCTTCTTAACTCATGGTCCCATCTTTTGGGTAGGTAAATGTAAATGAACTGGAAAATACAATTTTGTAGGTGTCCTTTCTACACTTGGCCAGGTAAAACTCCCAAAAATCCTGTGCTTCTTGTTTATATGTTGCCCTAGTTATTTGTCTTCAGGAAAAGACAAGAAAAGTATGTTAAATACTAGTGAGGAAATAATTTTAAAGGAGATTAAAAAAAAAAATCTTTAACTACGCTGATTTGAATATCAACTCCTTTATGCAAGATTTGCATCTTTAGATTGCATATGTTGTAATTTTAAAAATATTTCCTTTAAAAAGAATTCTTTACATTTAAATCTTTCCAGAATGTCTGTAGTGTATCTGGCTGTAGTGTGGATTAGGTCTTGATGAAAGGTTGTATTTTAAGTATCTGACTTACAAGGTCTGGTGCGATAAAGTCTCCCTCTTACGGGGTCCCTCTGGTATTGCAGGGACTTGCAGAGGTTCTCCGCAGCATTCAGACGGGGCTGTGGGACGGGGCGCGCTGCCGCCGCAGAGGAGGGGCGGGCTGGGGGCTCTGCCGAGGGCCGTGCGTGGGTGCAGCAGGGCCGTGACACCTCCCCTCGTCCGCGGGTAACTGCGGAATGGCTTGCGGGAAGTCGGCAAGCAAAGGTGGCGAGCACTGTTTCAATATCGGGTAAGAAAGAAAAACAGAGGCAATCCCAAATGCTGCTCGTTCCCTTGACACCTCAGAAAGGCGACTACCAGCAGGAACAGAGCACTGAATCTCAAGCTTGATTATTAACTGTTTAATGCCTCAGGACACAATTATTTTTGGAACAATGTAAGAGTCCTAATTCATTAGAAAGTTTGTGCTTCTTACTTGGACAGAAACTATAGTTTATTTTTGAATATTTCTCTTTTGTATTGTTTTTTATGATCTCTAAAAAGATACACATGGGATTATTTTTTGCTATAGGCCTGTCACCCTTTAAAAAGGGGGTCAGAAGTGTAATTATATAATTTGTATGCATCCCCTATATATATATTTAATAAAGATTTACTGTGTGCCATGTTCAAGCGTTACTCACAAAGGTTTGATTCTGGTCTACTGTGAATGTTTTGGTCAAATTCGAGTAAACCAATACCTGAATAGTAACACTAAAAGCGGGATGGGAATGTAATGAACATACACAAATATTCAGAAAAGACTGGACAAAACAGAGAGGTACCTGCCAGAATGTGACTAGTAAGAAAATCTCACTTCCTTCATAACATAAAAATTTTCTTGTTTATTCATGAAAGCATTGTCTGGGTCTATGTGATGCAAAAGACAGGAACGTGCAGCTAGTGCTCTACAGGTTTTATTTTGGACATGCAAAAATATGCATAGATGTACATTAAGGACCACAGACCATGTTGGCTTTACTTTATATTGAGACTTTTGTCTTCATATAGTAGTGTCTGTAGCTTGAAATTATCTTAATATTATTTGTTGTACTACAGGAACTTTCCTTGTCTGAAGAGATAATTTTGTTCCCAGAACTGCTACCCAGTATTATAGCTGTGATGATACTTTCTTGATTACTTTCTTTTGAATCTTGCTGCTATTGAATTTTAATCCAAAACAGCTTTAAAGCAAAAGAACGCCTTTTCCTCCTCTGTTAAGATACCATCTTTTTTACTGTTGCTCAGTTTAACCAGAACAGAGAAGCAGTAGCACGGTGGGTTGGCAACTGAACAGCTCAGGGCAGCTGATGGATTTGTGCTTCATTTTTTTTTGTTCAACTGGTCAGATATGAGAGGCAGTAGCACAGTTGTGTGAAGTCTCAACTTTTCTACATAGTTCTCATGAAGTGCCACCTAAGTCAGGCAAGAGCTGTACATACTTAGACTTCCTTAAAACTGAGGTATTTTATGGAGATGTTGAAATGCAGGTTTACAGTTTGACTTGAAGTCTCTACAGATTTGCAAATATCACCCGTGGTAATTAAGAACTGATCCACTGCAATGGATGAAAATTGCGTTTCATTTGGCACTGGATCACCTTTCAGATTAGTATTCTTGAAATTAATTTAAATTATATGTTTAATAATATATTGTTCAATTTTGTGTCATATGAAAGTGACCCACCTTCACTGTGTCATTTCCTACGCGTCATTTTCCTACACAAGGTACTGCCAAACTTTCATCTGAAACGCTAAAGTGCCACTCTGATTGAATTTGATTCCTGGCATTAGAAATCTGGGCTAACTTAGTTGCCTGCTTTTTAAGTGTGTTGTAAACATTTCCAAAAAAAAAAAAACAATAGTTAATGTCTTCCAGCCTCTCACAGAGTGCTGAAAATAGATTGCTTTGAAGTTTTGTTACTATATTTAATTTCTGTCTAAATAAAAATAATTTTATTTCTATTTAGGCATGTCAAAATACCTTTGGTTAATTTTGTGTGACAAAGCCTAGATACAGAAAAGCTGAGAGTGTCAAAGGTCTTAAGCCTGTAAAAAAAATCCTAATCTTTGTTTCTGTCATTTGAATGTCACTGGAGAAAGATCCAAGACACTGGAGGAGACACTCCTCTTGGTGCTTAGCTCTGTGGCTTGTGCTGCATAGCTGCTCTCATTCGCTTAAAATGTAAAAGCAAATTTTACTCTTAGAGGGAGTAAAATTACTTTAAATTGCCTTATTCCATTATCTCTAATTTAAAAAATTACCTGCCCATCTGTTTGTCTTTCACATAGCATCACCTTACTTTGGAAGATGCATCCTGATTCTACTTTTCAGGGGTGTGTCTCTGGGCGTAGCACAGAATGTATTTTATTCCTCTGTATATTCTGCTGTTAGGGTCTCAAACAGAAGAATTTATAGTGTGTCTAGATTAGTGGTTTAGTTCAGATCAGGAATGTGCTTTTGAAGCCAATCTGCTTGTCCCTGCTAAACATGCTTTCATTCACATAATGGAGCAGTCTTGGAGTGCCTTATTGGATCTCTTTCAGATGAAACTGAAGAGGACGATGTGTTCCAAGAGCACATTCAATGCTCACCAACTGCATTCAGCCCCTAATGGGACCTGATTAGTTCGTCGGAGGTAAATCCCCATGAAATATGCATAGTGAGGATGTCAGGTCGTCAGCACCAACTGTTTCATTCCACAGCTCTGTTTCTAGTGAACCCCAGGCCTTGCTGATGTATATATGGCTTCTGTCTTGTTAGTATGATTTCTTTTAGCAGAGGTGGTATGTGTCTCTTTGGCCTTGAAAGTCCTTGTGGAAATGTCTCTTAACAATTATGTTTCTGTGAGACTACACATCCAATTGCACTGTCTCTATTTTAGGAGGGAAGGAGGAAGGAAATCAGTCCTTTGCCAGAGCCCAGTCTGAGGTTTTACTTGAATATATGGCAGATTGCTCAGTGCTGAGGTTCTGCTTTGGCTAAACTAGAGAAGCTGGAATCAACTGCGTTTGGATTTAAACATCCCCAGAATCAGAGTATTCCCCAGGTACTCTCTGGAGCTTAACTTCAGGCTTGCCCCTTCTACAAAAGTAGGGGAGTGGAGAGAGACACAAAGGGAGGTTTGCCAGCTAGCAACAGGGAAGTGACAAAATGGAGCGTTCTCTCCTTACGCCATATAAATAACTGTTTCTGGAGTCTTCTGGGACACATTTTCATTTCTATTTTCTTTCTTGCCTTCCCAAAAACCTCCTCCCAAAAAGAAGTGATAGAGGCTGACCTTCAGATGTCATGTTTCTTCATATGATATCTTTTTTGAGAAAGCTTGACTCTAATGAGACTAAAAGAAAAATAAATTTCAGTAATGATGAACTAATGCAGTCCTAATGGAATGCTCCTAGACTGCCTGGGATTTAATAGCATGGCAGTATAGCAAATTTCTGGATTTTAATGAGATAAGCAAAATAACTGCCCTTTACATGATACTATTAATAGGCTGAACTTGATTAAATTAGAACAGAAGCAATTTGCAGACTGAGGCAGGTATACTGTGGAAACACTGAATTCAACATCAGTGACATAGAAAAGATTTTTAGGTATAAATCACAGCCACAGGAACCTAAAAAAATTAAATTTGGAAAGCTGCAAACATTAGCAGATTGGATTGTTGATGCTTCTCCAAGATATCTTCCCCCCCCCTTTCTTTTTCCTGCTCTGTAAAAGCTCAGAGTTCTCTATAGGTTGCAATGAACTCTGGAACAGAAAGTACATAACTGTCAAATCTGAATAGTTTGAGATCAAATATCCTCAGTAAGATGGGATGCCTATAGGACAGTTCAGAGCAGTTTTGAGGTGATCCTGGTATCCTGGTTTTCTGATTTTTACCATGATTTGGCACTTGTAATTCTATACTATGGTTGAAGCTGGCATTTATTGATATAGCTGAGGTTGATGTGTCTCTAGCACCTAAGAAAAGGAAGTGATCTTCCTTAAGATTTTGGGCAATTATTCTGTGGAATTTAGGTAATCTATGGTAAAAGTGTCCTCTAGTTAGAAGTTCAGTCCAAGCAAATGGCTTGAGCTGAACTCACAAAATACTTGATGTGCTTTTCAGATATGAAACATGCTAGTCATTTTTGTTCCTCACTGGAACTCAGAGGCAGGAAAGAAGCTTCAAAGAGATGTTAGTGTAGCAGTGTGTTATTAAGTCCTCTTTGCAGTTAGATGAAGCCTTGAAGAATTTGGGATAAAACTGAGCTGTCTTAATGAAATAGCATTTTAAAAATTGTATTATGTACCAAGCTAATAGCTGCTTCAAAATTTTGCTTCATTAACTGGGAAGCATTAAAAGCTCAAAACCACTGTGAAGGATGTGTTAATCAAAAATATTAATGAAATGTGCTGACCTCTAGATATATGTTCCCATGCACAAAAATAAGGTCTCTGTAATTGAGACCCATTAAGTATTGTGGCTATATTGGCTGAGTTAGCAGACTGAGGTGCTGGCTGGCATTCAATATTGCCAATTTTTTGCTCTGTTAGCTATATAAATGGGGGGAAAAAAGAGAGCCTTAACAGCAATCCAGTCTTTACTAATGGGAAGGTGCTTAAGATGCAAATGAAAAGCTCTCCTATCCCCTCTTTCAATAAGTATAGTAAGTGTATTCAGTCTGTCCTCGCTTTCCTCCTGTTAGAAGAAATTTATTATTTGAGACTGAGCTGTGCAGATTTCTGTGCTGCTCAGTGGTTGTGCTACAATACAAAGATCATAGATCTCATTCCCATGTAAGGACACCTCTTTCTTTCTGTAGCAGAACCTCATTAATTTTAATACACACCAGTGAAGCAGCTGAGTGGGCTTTGAGGTCTCCTTCATAGCAGCATGTTGTATTGCTTCTGCACCACTGAGTTCATTATTCTTTTATTAAGAAAGCAAGGAGGAATACAGTGTGTACAGTCCTAATGCTATCTTGCTCAGATATCACAGGGCATCAGCACTCTCCAGAAATGTAGAGAGCCTGCTTGAAAAATGAAATGAAGCATTCTTTGTTTTGTTTAATCCATGAGTGAGGAACATGTGGCACATATTTCTACATGATTTGCTTCTTCTCTGTTTCCTTCTTACTCTAAAGTTACGCAGGTCAAGGCTAGGAAATTTGGCTGTGTAAGAAATAAATGCTAGCAATGCTGTATAGGGCCAATAAAGGACTTGTCTGCATTTCCTCTGCAAACAACTGTATGTAAGGTATTTCCTCAAGCCTCCAATATTTAACTGTGCTGATGTGAGTATTTTTACAGAGGTACACATTTGCTTTCTGTGTTGCTTCTTTAGGATTGAGACTTCTTTCAAGCCTTGGGAGCCCCGTTCCATTTCTGCCAGTTCCTAAATGGGTCTGAAAGTCTCAGCCCAGTTCTGCCAGGATGCACAAGGGAGGCATTCATCTAGTATTCAGGTCAGTGAAGCTTTTTAGGGGAGGCATGCAGTGGTGCTCAAGACCTGCGTGTATTGATTCAAGCCCAATTCAGATTTGAATTCAGAATGGAGGTTAGATTCAGCTGTCATGTCCTCCAGCCTCTTTGTCCCACCTCTGTTCTGTCAATACAAAAATAAATAGCAAATAGAGAATCTGTAAATTTCAGCACACTGTCATTTGACGTTAGTACTCAGGCAGAATATGTGGTCATTTCTGCATATCCAATATTAGCCATGTTTTTACTCTGTTCATTAAAGTCGTCTCTATTTAATTTCAGTTTTGATTCTGCAGAATTTCTCAGGTCTCAACTGTGGGGATTAAATCCAAGCAGGCATTCTTAAAGTTTCTAAGACCAAGTCTCCCTTCTTGTTTTCTCTTTTTAGGTTTGTCTCTCCTTACTGTTCCTATGTAAATATGCCCTTTTTTTCTGGTTTGCCCAAGACTTGTTAATTCTAATTTATAGGTCCGAAAGTCTCTTTGTATGCAGTAATTCCCATACTCTGAAAAATGTCCATCCCAAGCTCCAGCAGAGCCTTATCCAGCCTACCTCTCCTGGGCAATCTTCAGGAAAAAGAATGAAGGAAATCATATTGGAATGTCTCCCAGTAACCCCATGCTCTTGTCTCCCTATGGTGATCGATCAGTGTCCTGTCAAGAACTGCACACATTAATTGATGTGCTGTGTGATAGAGGGTATCATCTGCTGTGTTTGCTTGTTTGCAGTTCATGTACAACAGAAATGTTCTATGTAGTGTCCTTCTGTTCTGCACTGGGAACTGGGGTGTGGCTGAACAGCAGAGAGACAGGCAACCTTGCTTTCTTGTCCTTGTTACCTACATAACAGGTTGGGTGAATCCTTTGGCAGGAAGACAAAGCAGCTGAGCATGTTTTGCTAAGCAGACTTTTGTCTGGCATGCGGAGAGACTAGAGGACTCCTGTGAGAACAGAGAGTAGACAAAAAGCCAAGCGTTGGAAATGCTAAAAGAAAAAAGACTTTCCTGAGGACCCAGAGTGATGTGCTGCAATCTAAAGATGAGGAAAAGTTTATTGTATGTATTCTTCTCCCCCATGTCTGCATTAGTGTCAGTGCTTTCATGGTTCCCTGAGAGTTTTATCAGCCATCAAAAATCTAACTTTTAGCCAGATCAACATTTCTGGATCTTTACACAGTACTCTGGTTGCCAGTTGAATGGGAAGGAGGTGAAGATTGTGATCTCTTGGAAGCAGTGTGGCCTTGGGTCAGTGTAAGCTGATTGGAAAGATTTTCTTGCCTTTTGTCATTGCCCTGTCAGGCAGAAAATAGTATTTGCCTGAGAGTAAGTAAACAACCTGTTTATATTTAATTAAATCACTGGAGGAGTTGGTAACACTCATTTACTGTAGGAGGAAAGGTGTTTTCCATGACCAGATGTCTGCATTCCCTTGTTAGGAGGATATAGTCAGGACCCTGGTGGCTGGCATGCTGAAAGTAACTGGCTTGCTATCAAGAAATCTCTGGTGGATGATTGAGGAGAGCTGGAATCAGAATAGTAGGTCTGAGTATGAAAAGACACATAAATCAACATCCTCCCTCTATCTCGAGTGCTCAATTAGGCAAAGGGAGCTGGATGCCTGGCCTAGAGGCTGGGTAAATATTCTGGGAGTGTGGTGGCTGGAGGGAGAGGCTTGCTGCTTGGACAAAGGCAAATCCTTACTGTGAAATATTTTCATGAAAAGCATTGAAGCTTCCTACCCAGAGAAAAACTCAGGCCTGGAGATAACTGAGATTTAGAAAATGTCAGGTTTTATGAAAAGAGCCAGATGATGGCAGCATAGAATGCAACAGAAGACAGAAAATTCCTGGGATAAGTAGCAAGAGACCTGCCCTTGAAAACTGAGTCAGAGTTCAACCTTTCCATCTCATCCTCCACTTCAGCAGTGGCTTTTGAAATAYAGCTTTATGGTTCTGGGAAGAAGAAAAGAAAACAATGATTTTGTTCTCTGTACATGTGTTGATCTTTCATAAGCTATGCAATAAATCAGCTCAGAAATTTTTCTGTGTGGCATCAGAGATAAACAATTCTGCTTCATCCTTTTAGACCCAGAAATCTTGTATTTTTTCCTCAGCTGTATAAATTCTTCTAGCAAGTCCTACCCTCTACAAATAATACGTTCCTAATTCTTGTCATCAAAACCTAATCTGTAACTACTGCAGCCTCCAAGACAGAATTCAGAATATAGCTCTGGATATAATGGAAAGTACAAGCCATGTGCATATTAGTTTTTCAAGAGAAAAGCTTAACAACTGATGTCTGAATCAAAGGTGATTGACTTGGACACCTAAGAAACTAATGTCTTTTTTTGTTGTGTGATAGAGAAGTGCTGTCTCTGTGGCAAAATACCAGCCTGCGTCTTCCTGGAGCACTATTTACTGGTATTGGCAGAGGACGAGATGATCACTGTGCAGGAGCTGTTTTCTCTAGATTTACTGGTTTGTATTGGTCACGAAAGCAGGGAATTGGGTTTTAACACAACCCTTCAGAATTGCTTCTGCAGAGGTAGCCATACAGTCCTGGGGAAGCAAGCATGTGGCAGAGCACTTCAGGACACGTACCTTTATGAGATAGGAAGGGAAGACAGTGAAGCAACAGAAGGTCACAGCACATTCACAGCTGCTGTGGATATGCCTTACCTCTATGCTGGTACCATTTGGAAGTTGGATTGCCAAGCTGCTCCAATGGTTTTATTTTAATGTTTATTGACAATGTTCCCCTCACAAGCTTATAGAAATAGTTTTCTGGATAAGCAAAAGATAAATGGCTGTAATGCACTTGAACATCAAATGCTCTTCTGCCAACAGAGACTACTGAATTAATGCTCATTACATCTGCAAACTCCTCAATCTCCTTAGGGTTTAATTTGAAATTTCAAGGACATGGGTACTTTACACTACTGAACGCTTACAGAAAGAAGAGATCTTGCAAAGAGGAACTGGGACTGTACCAGCTTCTGAGTTTCTGGGTGGGATGAGAGTGCAATACGTTTTAAGTTCAGGTCTTTTCTGGAATGGCAGACTCTCATTGCTGCTGTGACAGGCTCTGGCTCTAGAAATCTCAGTTATTGTATAGTTGGCCCTAGTTTGTAGAGCAGAACCGACTCTTTTGCCTGCACTTCCTGCCACCTGAAAAGGAGGTGGTCTCCTATAAACAGCAGGAATTGTCAAGCCCTGCTTCACTGGGCTACTTCGAAAAAGCTAAGGACAATAACTTTTATCTTTGTATTTGTGTAAGCACCATCCCTGGGGCTGCGCTCATCGTGAGTTTCTAACCCAGCACTTGCAAAAGATGAGATTCTGGCTTATTCTGGTTCTATCAGTTGTGATAGTAAATAAGGGCATTGGAGCTAGAAAAAAGGGGATATTTCCTTGTGAAACCTACCCAGGGCAGCCCAGTGTTATGGCAAGAGAGCAGGCCTCAGAAAAAAGTTGACTCTCCTTTCCATTCCTGAGAGATCTAACAAATAATAGATGTCTGATGGGTTCCTCTGGCTGGTAAAAGCAAATTCAAACCATTCAGTAGCACCAGTAAGGGATGTTTGGAATTCCCATGGACAGAGAAGAGAAGCCCCCATCTAGCATATGTGCAATAAAACAGGAAGGGGAAAATACCTTTAAGGGGTGGGGGGAGTAAGATACCTGCTGCTACTTACTGTCCAATGCAAACTAAAATCCTTGCCAATAGGGACAAATTGCTTAATATCCATACAGCACTTTGAAGTTCTAAAGTACGGTAAGTGCTATTATTATTATTTTTACTTCAGAAGCTAAGATTGCTCTTCTAAATAGATACATTGGAGTTTTATCTTTAAAACATTGTATTAAAAAAGGCCTGTGTGAAATTTTTCTGAAAAGGAATGAATGATACGGTACACTTATCAACACAGTAATAAAGCATTCACAATTAGGCCCTCCACTTTGTATAGGCTTGGAGGAAAGGAATTTCTGAGTCAGCATGTGGTGCCATTAAACATATTTAAAGGTAGTTTAATAATAGTCTTTTCACATCCTTTTAGTGCATATGACTCTTACTTTAAAAATAAAAAAAGAAAATTGCTCCTGGGGGTTGAGTGCACTGCATTCATGCTATTCTGCACCTCTGATTGTAAGTACTACAATCAGAAGGGTGAACAAAACATGACCATGAAAATGGGCATCATAATTGTGGAGTGATACTGCTAGTGCACATTTTCCAGGAATGCTAATTAGGTGCATGTCAGGGGTAAGCAGACCTCAGTACATGGCTGTGCTACTCCCTCTCGGGGAGCTGTGTTTCTATTAATGAAATCTTTGGTGTCTTTTCTAACCCATAATTTTCAAGACAGACACGTATTGCTGTACAGTCTCTGCTGTTATTCCTTTGGAGTGAACAGGAATATCCTGACACTGTATCTTGTCACAGTCAATTTTAAGGGTTTGAACAGCTCCAAGAAAACACTTTGCTCCTAATTAGCAGCTAGTTTAATACACAAAAGTTTTGCAGCTATCACATGGCTATGCTGAAAATGTTGTGCTCTTGGTTACAGAAGGTTGCAGTGCTGGAATGAGGACAAGACCTGCTGGTCATTTACTATAGAATCAGTATCRTTGTCTTTACATCTTTATCTTTTCTGGGATAGGAAGGACCACTGTGGCTAGGTTATGAGGATAAACGTGATACTAAGACTGCTGTGACTTGTGACTTGTGACCAAGCCTGCATTACTGTGGGTGGACAGCAATTCTTAGAGAAAATAAAAAGGTAGGAGCTGGCAGCTGAACTTCCTGGGTTCTTTGAAAATCCTTGTCTCAAAAATATTTTTAAATTAAAACTACATTTCCGGTTTCATTTTAAGTGCAGTGAATGATTTTGTAGTAAGTTCTTCTGGGAGCTCTATAAATATGCAGCATAAATTAAATTATGTTGTATGTCTACTTAATATTAATTTGATTTGTTGATCAGCATTTAGAATTGCCTTATAACAGCACATAAACATAAAATGAATGTATCTACAGGAGATAAGACAGATTCTGGGCTGAAACAAAGTGTCAGTCTGGAAGTGGTAGAATGGTAACCAAAGAAGGTAACATTTTCAAGTAACAGACCTCACTAAGGCAATTTGCGTTGTTTCATTTGAAAATTAAATACTGTTTTCACTGCTAACTCTGATGTGTATTGCACTCTATCACGTGTTCTTTCTCCTACTGTTCATTTTTCCCAAGATGGATAGAAAGAAAATTTTATTGTATTTGAAACAACTGCTTTTTCTTGATTATTCTAACTTATGTAGTGATATGCATGACAGTATCAGAAACTGTCCAGAGCCTCCCACACTACCTCCTAGTAATAAACATAAAAAAGAGTGTAACTTTTCTTGGCCACATTACCTTTTGGGACATTGAGATTAAGATGATGTATACACATTTACTGTACATATGCACAGTAAGTCTGCAAAACTAATATAAGTTATCCACTTAGTCTTGTGTTCTGTTATCAATGTCTATATTTGCAGATCATTTTAAGAGTTGCATTTATCAAAAGGAAGAGACTAGTTTTAATAAATTATTGCTTCACATATAGGGTGAAACTGTACAGGTTGCAACTGATTTGTAACTATAATTTGTCTGCCTATGTTCCTCTCATGATTTCAGTTTGCTATGACTTTATTCTTCACAACTAGTTACAAGTTGTTTCATAGCATTACTGTGTGCTATTATGTTTTTGCCAAGTTTTACCCCAAAGGTATTTGCATTTCAGTTCTGAGTGAAATTCTTCCTGTACAGTAGGTGATTTGCAAGGTGCTTTGTGATATTTGGTGATAAAAGGTGCTATATAAATTATGTTTACTACCATATGGCCTCTTCAAGTTCCGAATTCAAGTCCACTGGGAGAAATCTCTCAGCAACATCAACGGAAGCACATCTGGTCCACACACAGCCTATGACAGAGTATTCATTTGGTTTGATTAGTCCTTCTATGGAAGTTCAAATGTATTAGGCATAAGAAGAAGAAACAAAGCTTCTCAAAAATGAAAACCTCTCTACAACGTGTTTGAGATATGCCAAAAGCTGTTCTCAGAAGAGACAAGTATAACAGGTTTTCACTTGGTCAGAATGAAAATCACTTGTAAGGGCACTGCTTACAAATCATCTGGACTTTCAGGTCAGTAGTTTCCTGCAGAAATGCTCGAGACCCTGCATATTCAAGCACAACATGCTAGATTTTACTAAGTTCTCCTTTTCCCCTGTTACTGACCACTGGTGCACTGATACGAAAGTAAATGATGACTGTTGGTGCAGCTATGTTCTGTGTTGCTTTCAGATGAGGGAAACAAGTAGTCTTACCCGTGGGATATGCTGATTGTCATGCCTGCAATGCAGGCAGAGTTTCCTTCTACTGCTTACAGAAAAGCATGCCAAATTTGTGTCAGTGATTCTTTCCATTGCAGCCTCTTGCAATCTGAAAACATTTTCAAAATGAAAATGACAATGCCAGTGAGAATGAACTTTGACAGCAGTATAATGAAATGTGTGGGAGGGAGCACTCAATCTGCAGACTTTGAAAGAAAATCTAATTCCACCTTCAGTCCTGCAAGATGTGGTATTGGACCAAGGACTTTCAGTACAAATAGCAACAGTGTACAGTCTAATGCATGCATGGTGAGAATAATCCCTTCGGGTGCATGCAGTATTAATACTCCAGGGTTTTCTCCATCTGTTGTCACGTATGCTTAAAGTGTAACCTCTCTGAGGCAGGAAGTCACTTTATTGTTTCATGCATTTACTGTGCCTAGCACAGTCAGGCACTGTTAGGGGGATATAATCACTTCTGTAGCACAAATAACATTTTTTTTTTTTCTCTTGGAGAAGTCACAGGAACGAAGGAATAATAATATCACTCCTAGATGTATAAACTACTTCCTAAAAATAGATGTATTTTTTATAACTGAATGCAGGTATAAAAGTTACCTCATTACTTTCTTTAATGAAGGTCCAGATTTTCACATAATATAACTTGTGGAAATCTACTGACACATGTACCGAACAGCAGCAGAATAGGTGAGTTTCTGTACTGGTAGGAAGATAAAAACAATAATCATGGTACCTATGGTGAAGGTAGGAAAAGGAAACTGGCCTCCCTGATGGCTCTGGGCTCTGAGGGCACATGCCATCAGCATGATTTCTAAAGCACGATCTCTCAAAACTGTCACCTCTGCCCAGGCAGAAGCGTCCACTTCTTTGTCCCCGAGCGCTGAGAAGCTGGGCTGCATTTCTACAGTCATGTTAGGAGGAGCATTCCTATCTGTAATCCTGTTGCAGTAAAGAAGGTGACTCACATGATTATATCAGTGTCGGTCTATAGTGTTTCAGGTGAAATTTTTGTAAGTCAGACGTATCAATGACTGGAAGGAACAAGGAAAGTGGTGATGGACTTTCCACTGCTTCAAGTAAAAAATGGGTGGTTGTTGGTTTTGAGGAAATTCTATGGGCTTCTAAATATAAAATTAGAGGATTTAATGACCCTTTGTGGACCTTATGTGCTAACCATATTAAAAATTTATCAAAGATTAAGAAGTAGATGCATAAAAGGAAGATTCTGTATATAGCAACTTCTAGAAGAAAATTTGATCTGAGGCTGCCTTTTTTTCCCCTCTTGGTGTACTGAGTATCCTCAACAATTAATTCCAAGCTGTTATTTTTTAGCTTATTAATAGGTCATAGATAAGAAATAGATTAGACTCATGTTTGCATATTTACTTATCCTTTATGGTCCTGTTAACAACCTGCACTTTGTGAAGTGAGCAGTGAGCATTTTCCCAGCAGTGTGTGCTGGAATAGCAGAGGACAGAGACGGCCGTCTTGTTTGCTGCTCTGTTGAAGTATGTTTTTGTTTGGCTGATCTGAGGGGGAGAATTACATTATTTGTCGGGAGAAGCTAAGATGTATCTTTGCATCTTTTGGGTGATGAACATCTCTTTCAAACGTATTTCATAAAATATTCCCTACTGGAAGAGCTTTGGTAAAAGTGCTTTTGCAAAGAGAGACTGCTCGAAGGAGTTAGGAAGGCAGTTGGGAAATGGAATTTTCCTCCAGGAAAACATTCAAGTGATTTTTTTTTTTTTCTTTAAAGAATTTTTTTCATCCTGAATTAAGATAAAAAGCTAACAATTTGCAGTCTCTCTTGGGGTAAAAACTATGCTTTAGGAGAACCAGGTTGGAAATTTCAGTTCACCTCTAGCTGCTAACAGGCAATACAGCTGCCTCTTGGGAACGGCTATATTTCTCAAAATCCATTCAGTTCGCTCATGCAAGTGCTTTTTAGCTGATGGTATATTTCTTTCATCATAATTTTGACCAGCTCAAATAGTTACCAGGCATGGATGTGATTACAGATGTGAGTGGAAGATTGCAATGACTCATTTCACTAAGGAGAATTCAATTTCAACTTGCTCGGACCGTAAGGGGTCACACAAATTTCAGACAACTGCTAAAAAGAAGTCCCTTCTGCAAGTGAGGAAAAATAGCACTTTTCATCAAGGAAAAACAGCAAAATGTTGTCATTCTTAGAGTGGTGCGAGTTTCACTTCATGGATCCCAGAAAATGTCGTGAATTTTCTCTTTATTGGGTTTCTCCGTGCTGGGTGTCTGCTGGCAGTGGGGGGCTGCAGGGGCGGCCTCTGTGAGGGGAGGCCAGGGCTGCCCCGTGCTGGACACAGCTGGTTCCAGCCGGTTCCACCAGCCCCACAGCAGGGCACAGCCGAGCCCAGCCGAGCCCCTCAGTCAAGCTGGGAGTGCCTCTGTGGAAGGGTATTTAAGAAAGGGCAAAATGCCACAAAGGTGGTGAGGATTGAGGAAAAAAGTGTGAGAAACAGCCCTGCGACCCCAAGGTTGGAGAAGAAGGGGGAGGATGAGGCGCTTCCAGGTGCTGGAGCAGAGATCTGTGATGTGAATGGGATGAGAGCTCCCTAATACAAGCCAGCAGGTTCCCTCACATCTCTCCAATGAAGTGATGCAAATGTCTTTCTAGTGTTTGCTGGTTACAAGCCATGGCAGAAAATATGTCAGGTAGGGGAGAGCACATATCTTTGAGGGAAATAATAATGTATATTTTTGCCTTAATCTTTTCATGTGTGTGTTTGTATTTCAGATCTTCTGAAACAAGAAAGAAGAGAAGAGTAGTTGCTTAGGAGACAGAAAATATGCAAGTATTAGTATTTAATTCTCTGAGTCATTCACTTTTTGGTCATAATGCTTAAAGCACTTGACTGGAGTCTGAAGAGATGGAAAACCTGACCATCCCCACTAGGCATTGCAACAAAATTTCTGCAGGGAGTTTTTCCAGAAGGTGAATTACACTGCCAGTCAGGCTGCAGAGAGCAAGAGCCCAGCCACAGACCACAGTCCGCAATGAAAAAGCAAATCAGTGCCCTGTGCTAGAAGCGAGGTAGGTTCCTTAGTTACAGTTTCTGGTCACTGGGCCGAGTACAGATAGCTCTCTCAGCCTCCTCTTATTCTGTTTTCTTTTCCAAAGGCAGTACGATATTTAATTAGCTACAGTTTGTTTCTTTTTATAGTGAAAACAAATATTTCCAATATACTTTGTACAGTACAGCCTGTTATATCTGATGCAGCCTTACAGAACGTGAGCTCAAACGGATTTTTAAAATTTGCACAACTGGAATTTGTTTTTCTGTTATTTTTCCGGACAACTGGTACTCTCTTGTACATGCACGCACACACACACACAGAGGCATATTGATGGTTTCTGCTGTACTTAACGCTGCTGGGAAATGCAGAGATTTTTTTTTGTATTTGTGACATGTACTTTGCTGCTTTCCTTTAAGCAGCTTAAAATCTTGTCTGGGAGGTCAGGTAACTTACGCTGGCTGCATCCTGGGCAAAAAGAGCAAGTCCTCTAATGATATCACAATGGGATGACTGGGATTGCCAAGCAGCATGTCTTTCTGGAGAATATGCTCAGACATTTAATGATTATATGGAAGCCATTTAGTGATTATATAGAAATAATCTCTTCTATAGAATTCCTCACACTTCTTACAAGATCACTGAAATATCTTCCTACTTTAGGTTCACTTCCCTCTTCCTCCATTAGGGGTTGAGGGAAAGAGTTTGTGAGGCTATAGAAACTATCCTGTGTGATGTTAGTGAAAGGGAACAGATACAAATTTTGCAAGGAATTTGCTGCACACTGCTCAGATGAGGGAGGACCATGAGTAGTCCACAGCAAAAACTGGCCAGAGCTGAGACACGTGTACCAACCAGTCCTATCTGTTAAGGGAATTATCTGTGTTTTCTAATGCCAGAGTTTTTCTTTTATTCAGATAACTTTAAGTGCTTGGTGAGTATGCAAGATGGATAGGTAGAGGTGATACCTTATATTAGACAGACCAGTTGGTTGGAAAAAATGGGGTTTTGGGCACAGAAAAGCCATTAAGGACCATGTGTCTTGAAAACTTGTCTTTTTTTTTCCAGCTGTATCTTTTGGTTTGATGAAAGAAGTCTGCTCTCCTGGTCAGCAACCCCAAGATGTGAAGCAGCATGCCTGGGAGCTATGTCTGAAGCCTTTGCCGCCTCCCTCAGTTGGCTCCAACTCTGTTTGGGCTTTGGGGGGAAAACTTTGGAACATCACAGCAGGTAAAAGGAGAGGTGTTACACAAAGAGGTCTTGAAAGCCCCAGAGCTTGCTCGGTGGGAATTTCTTACATTCTGCAGCTTCTGCAGACCTTAATGCTGAGGCTGGTCCCTGAGGGGTCCTTTCTGTGGCCTAGAGGTGGGGCAGATCCATGCTCTCCCTAGCTTGCTTCAGGAAGATTGCTCCGACTCACAGGCTGTTTGTGAGTAGGCAGGGTTTAGCTATCTGCCCCTTCCCTGAGCACATCAAGAAAGCTGCTTATGGGCTGGATGGCCCAACCAAACAACTTTAAGCATGAGAGTGTTTTATAATCCAAAGTACCACAAAAATTAAGATACTTTCTCACCTTGCAAATCTTCCTGCTTATTTATTTACTTGCTTATTTCCTGTGTGCAGTTAGAATATTAAAATCAATGTTGTTATTCACCTGAGTATATACTGTTTGATGCAAACAGGGATTGCGGAATCAGGTCCTCATCTGAATTATTTAGAATATAAATTTGTATAAATCAGGGACTAAATCAATTACAGTCACTGGAGATGAACCAGAATCCTTTCTGTGTTTCAATGTAAACAGAGAGCTCTCTTTTTTAATTAGACTTTATAGCACCTACTTGTACCCTTGGCAATTTAACTGAACTTAACCAAACTGAGATCTCATCAGGTTTTAATTGTGTGGTTAGAGCATTATTAAAATAAGCCATCAAATGGCCCTGAAAACACAATCCTATGTACCCTAGTACCTGGGGTTCATGAAGACATATAACCCCTAAATGCCTGAGCACAATTAGTCTGGGTTGGGTAGATAAGTAGAGAAAAGGTTGTCCTGTGGTAATACACAGTCATAAGAAATTGTTCTCTAAACATTCTGGGTTTAGTCTGCAGTTGGCTGTTCATCTTCATCTGCAACCTACTCTTTCTTACCAGGTTTTTGGCCAGGGACATTGTGTAATTCTGTGTCACGTAGCCTGGGGCATTTTCACATGCCTCTGCAGGATGGACCAGTCTGATTGCAACTTCTAAATTCACAACTTAGGCAAATTGCTGTGTAACTGCGATAAGATGTCCAATCTCCCTTTGCCCAAAGCTGTCACACATGGCTGGATTCTTGGTGAGTGCAAAGCAGTAAAGTTGAAGGCAGTGGAAATTATGCTGCTCTATACCAGCTGAGAATCCAGGCCACAATGTATACGGAAATCATAAAGCCTCTGCTCTGGTTTCTGATATTTTCTGGTATTTTAGTGTTTTGCTCTTACATATGCCTCTACAGTTACTTTTGATTTCTATTGTCTGGGTGAAACGGGATTGAGCTTTTCTATTAGCTTGCATATATATATATGTTAAAAAGTAACTCTTGCTCTCTGCAGCAGGAAACCAAGGAAAGGTGTAAGAATCCATTTGTTTTTTGGATGGATGATGAAGGCAGATACAACTGAAGAAAGTGAGGTGGACAGGGCTCTGGCTGCCGCTGAGACTGTTCTGGTTTATCAAGAGGCCTGTGGTGGTTCCTGGAGCGTGGGGAGGTGAGTACTCCAAAGTCACATCCTGGTCTTGCCATTATTGTTGCAACAGTGAGCTCTTGCAAACATTGTTGCCTCAAAGGCTCTGGTGTGTTCAGAGACTGCAGTGCTGGTGTTTTCACTGTCAAACCTTCAGTGAACTGAGCGGGGCTGAATGATTTTTCTCACCTCCACTACAGCTCTAGTGTAGATGAGCAGAATGTGCTGCCTGCAGCCATTAGAGTCTACAGCACCCGGAGTTCAGGGCAAGAGAAAGCTGAAATGCCAGTGTGTGACCTGGCTGCCTGAGGGAGTTCATGAGTATACAGAAGTGTTTTGAGCTGAAATGGGAGGAAGGAATAGAGGTTGCAGTACAGATGTGTCAAAAATAATCTAAACATGGCTAAATGTGCTGAAGAGCTTAAAATTAGCATTTATCTGTGCTGGTAGTATCTTGTTTTGTAATTCTTAGAGGAAATAATTCAGTGAGAGCAGAATTGCAGCAGTTAAATGGACGACAAGTGTTAACATTTTTAAGGCCTCTGATTCTGCTTTTGTCCTTCCTACCTGTTAGATAAAGTACCTTTTCAACTACCAAGCTGTAACTCACAGCAGGTCTGTGCTATCATCTTTGTTGACCCTTCTAGAAATAAAAAAAGGAATTCATGTATTCTGTAAATAAACAGACTTTCTCTCATGCTATAGATGATGATATATCTTGAGCTCTTACTAAAACACCATTGAATAATGAACGTTGTATGTTTATATATATATTTTTACTATCCATTCTCATCTAATTGTGACTTAAATATCTATTTAGAATAGAAAGGATATTTATTGCAACGTTGTGAAAATTCTGCAGGTGCTTTGTTAATTTCTAGATAAATCAACACACAGCCTTTTATTAAATAATAATAATATTATATTTCGCTTAGCATTTCATTAAATCCTTCCTATGTTAAGCTATACACATTCTTTTTCACAAATAGCTATGTAAGAAATGCAGTGTAATTTGGGGTTACATTGTACAAATGTGCCTTTGTGAAACCAACAGACCCGCGGCCTGTGCTCCCACCAGGGGGCAGGATGACACAAAAATTAAGGAGCATTAAGGGGGAAAAACCCAACAGCCCTGCTTTTAATTGCCCCCCTCCCCCTTCAATTTCTGCAAAAGCACAATCTCTGCAGCTGTATGACTATCTGAGTAAAAGCAAGTCTTCTGTTTGGTTTTTTTTTTGTTTTTTTTTTGTTTGGGTTTTTGTTTGTTTTTTTGGGGGGGGGTTATGTAAACAATGCTTAGCTTCTACTTCAGTGAATATATATGTATTGCTGCTTCTGAGATACTGTATGTCCTCACAAACAGAAGTCCTATGATCTATTTACAGAAGCATTTTTAAACTATATAAAGCTATATAATAAAACTGCATGTTTCCCATCTTGTGAAAAACAGTGGTGTTTTAAATCCACTCTGCAGCATTTTAGCTATTATTTTTCTTAAACACAGTTTGAAGATAATCCTAGACACTACAATTCAAGACTGTAGCATTATATTGTCCTTTGAAAAAAAAACGTAGCAGGAGCCTGAGGCTTATGCCATGCCCAATTACAGGAGAACTCTGATGTCTTAAGTGTTTCTTGTGTCTAGGATAATGCAGAAGGCAGCCTATTTTCTAAGATATTGCAGTGACCCACTTGTGCAATGATGGAAGGGGACCACTGACTGAAGCCTGTTTGGCCCAACCGTAAGTCAAATAGCTGTGAGGAGCAAAAACTATTGCAAAAACTAGGTTTGTTCATAAAAGTGGATGTGCTTGTAAGGAATGCTGTTCGTAATTAATTATAGCCTAATCCCAGATGATTTGAGTACTCATCTCTGAGCAAGAAGATCGTGAAAGACTTTTTAGTAATTACACCACAGAATTTAATATCTGTAAAAGGAGATGAATCATCTGAGAATAGAAAAGTATCAACTAGTTCCCAGGCCATTCCAAATCTACATCTACAGCTGAGGTGTGAAACCTTTAGCTGTTACCTGTGGGTTGCTCACAGCCATGATTTTACATGTATGCTACCAGAGGTACAAATCACCAGGCACCAGAAACCGTGGTGAGAGTAATTGGTTTTCATTCATCATAGCTTTGTATAGGAACACTCTGGCAGTGAAAAAACAACTTGAAATTGACAGTACACTTAGCTTTGGTGAAGGATCTCCCAGGCTTAAGGAATGTGTTTCAGCAGTTACCAGCAAAGCAAGGCTCCCCTTGCTTAAGAGAAAGAGGTTCTCTTTACGACCTGTAATTAAAGACTCTACTGACTTGAGTATCTCTGGAGCTTCTGTTTTTCATTTAAACTTTATGCTTCAGTATTGCATTTGGCTTGAGAGATAAGTTATTCAGGTAGGTCAACTATGTCAAACAGGTAGTTAGAATAAATACAAATAGATGTGGAAGGTCTGAATGCTCAGAGGTGTAAATAACTGCATGGAGGCCTGGCATATGCTGTTTCTTACCCACCACTTCTGAATTGAAACTGTGAATCTCAGCATGGTTCTCTGCACTGTCCAAGCTTAAACCACCGCTTTTGGGTGGTGGTGGGTTGTATTGAAGAATGCATTTATGGGAAGTGACCACAGCGCAGGAGTCAAGTAGCAACTCTGTTGCAATGACATGATTGTGATCATCTGCCAGTTCTCTTCCAAAGCAGCCAGAGACTTCGAGTATATTTCTCCTATATCCTTGGGATTTCTTTCTCATTTCAAAAATCAGAACTATTAGGGAAAAAAATTTAAAAGTCCGCAGTCTGGAATGCTTCAGAATCTATATGTATAAGAAATGATACTTTTGGCTTTTACACAAACATGTCATAGACTCACAGACTCATGCAGGTTGGATGGGACCCAGGATCCAGTCCAACCCACTTCTCAGAGCAGGGTCTGCACTGAGTTCAAAGTAGGTTTCTCAGGGTTTTGAAAACCTCCAAGTGTGGAGACTTCTTGGGCTACCTGGGCAACCTGTTTCGCTGCTTCAGTGTCCTGTCACTGTCAAAAACTATTTTGCTAATGTCAAGTCAGAACCTCACATTTTAGTTCATGTCTCTTGTCTCTCATCCTTCTGCCAGGCATCTCTGTAAAAAGCTTTATCTTCCCAAGAACATTGTTGCAGGTATTGAAAGGCTCTATTAAGTTGCCCTAAACCTTCTATATCAGTGCTGTGGAGGTGAATGTTTGTGTTCCTATATTTTCACATAATTTCCTGTATTTCAGTGGCTATGACACTTACATAACTGTGATACCATTTTAGTTATTTTCTGTACATTTAGGTGGAATCCAAGATACTCTTAAAGGTTATGGATCAGATTATGGTAACTTCCCCTTAAATAGACACAAATACATATGATATTTTAATATAAATATACAATGTGTCTATATGTATAACATATAGGCATGTATTACTATAATAATATATAAAAATTCTATATATTTCAAGCAAGATATAAACATAATTTATGTATCTATAAATTATATATAATTATATATATAATTTTATTTCTAACATCTCTCAAGTGCTTTAAGCAATTTTTGTACTACTATACTAAAACTTCAGAAATCTCGTGTATTTAAGTGCAGAAAAGTAGTAGCTTGTATCAAACAGCTCTGGTCTGGTAGGACTAGAATTGAAAATTTTCTGGTCCTATAAATAGAGTGAAAATGAAATATTTTACTATTATTACTGGCCTCATTCATTCCAACATCATGAGTCAGCCCCCCCCAAAGAGAATAAAAACATTTATTAAGGTTCTTTTGATTTCCCTTCATTTTTGCTTATAGTTCCATTTGTTTCATGTTTTAAGCTTTCCCCACTGGCTACTGGAGTTAAAAACTTAACAATTTTCTACTGCTGCAGCAACCTAAAGGGGCCAAAATGAAGGGGTGGTGGGGGAATCTCTTAGTACTTTATTTCAAAGGGAATGAGTTAGCAAGGAACAGATGAAGGTCTGTGTAAGGCAAACTGAAAAAAGTACTAAAGGGAAGAATTTTCTCAGGCATATTAGTATGCACTAACTTCCAGACGTATAAATATCCACATAAAGTGGAAGCCAGAAACAATGCTTTTACTAATTTTTTCCTCAGTAGAACAATTCAGAAAGTGGCTTTGTGTGTGGGAGTTTCACAGTTGGCTGAAACACAAAGTCAGAAAGTTTTCAGCTAAAAACATTTGGCAGGAAACTGGAATTTTTTAAGGCAGCTGCAGAGACAGTTCTGTTTTGCCAGTGGCTTATGTCTCACTTTCCTCCCTTGGGTTGTCCGAGGCTGGTCTGCATGGTGCTCTTGCAGTGATAGCATGGGGTTCACAGTGGTGCTGCTCAGGAAGCTCAGTAACCGGTGGAAGCCGCTGGTATATCTAATTGGTCTGTATTTCCACATCAGATGATAAGTTAAAACAGCCAGTATATGAACTCATAAGTACTTACATACAGGGCAAATATAGTTCTGTTGTGTGACAGCAAAATATATTAATATGGCTAAAGCATGCTTAAATAATAAAAGTAAGTCCAAACTCTGAATTACAAAGCTTCATTACATCAGATTCAGGTTAGTCAAATAAATTTGTGGGGCTACCCTGGATATAACGGAGGTCAGAATCTGCCTCAGATTCAGTGGTAAATAAAAATCAAGAGAATACTGAAAGCATGCACACTGTTGTCATAATTGCATGTACTTCTTGAAGGTGTATATTTCGGTGACCAAACTTGCATTTTATCCTTCTGGAAACTTTTTTTTAAAGGCAGTATCTTGTTTTTAAGTTAATTTCAGAATGTTAAGCTATTTAAGCTTATTAGCTAATAATTGGGTATTCAGAAAGTTAAAACAAGGCTATCTATTTTTAATAACAGTCTGTAATCTCTGATGAGTCAAATGTCATGATCTTAAATTCTGAATGTGATTCTGAAAATTATTTCTTTTACTGTACTTTATAAGATTTCTTATTAGATAATTGTTACAGACACTAAACGGATGTCTCAGGAACATTCACTTAATAACTTTAAGTAAGTGAAAGAACTGTCCTTCCACTGAAAACTGCCAGAAGGAAACCAGCGTACATTTGATATACACAATATAGTAGAGTTGAATTTCTTCTTTTTCTTTTTCTTTTTTTTTTTTACTGTTTCTTAATCCTCATATTCTTGATTTTTTTTTTTTTTTTTTTTTTTTTTTTTCTAGACCATATTTTATAAAATAATTTGTTACTCTGTTAATTCAAAATGATTGACAGGAGAAACTAGAGGCTGAATGTCAAAGTACATAACTACAGTGGCAGGAAGATCAGGGTAGATTTAATATATGTTGTTGTGAGTTGCTGTTCCCAGCGAACTGATTCTGATGAGGTATCTGGTTGGTGTCAGGAGTTAAAGAACAATGATGTTGCTATGCATCTTTTTTTGGTCTAATGTGGCTACTTCCAGGAACGAAAGAGGTGAAGGGTGCTGAGTACATCTCTTTGCACAGGGGTGATTTGCAAAAACATGATCTAACCTCACCTATGTTGCCTAGATACAAGTGATCAATGTGTGATGGATGCAATTTACATTTTTTCTAAAGCAAGTTATAATATGGAATTTCGAATCAGTTAAGATACTTTGCAGCAAATGGCAACTTGTAGGAAAAAATAAAATAGTGAGCTGAAGAAAAAAGAATCTGAGAATAACAATATAAAATTTCTCCTTGATTTAATTGTGATTATGACAGTGAATTCAAAGTTTCTTCAAAGCCCTTCTTATATGTACTACTTTTTCATCTGACAATCTCTGGAGTGCTAGAAACATTAAATAATTAACCTTCTTAATAATTCTGTGAAAGAAGATTGGTAATTATTATGAGATACTCATTTTAGAATGGTAAGACAAGGCACAGAGAAGTTAGGTAGTATATACAATGTTAAATACTTTGGTAGTAGTATCTGTAGTAGTTACAGTTTGAATTCTGACAGGTAGAGTTGGGATCTGAGAACAGTCTAAAAAAAAAGCCACCTTCAGCATATCTTAGATTAAGAACAAGAAACAATTTTCTAATCCTGATACTCCTCCTCTTTTAACTATTGGACCTAAAAACTGTCAAACATTAGTTGAACAGCAATCTGGATTTCAGTAGCTATCGGAACAGATGTAAATACAAATATCTCTTATGATGAATTAGCTTCTATTTGGTATTTTTCTGAATTTCTTTGGATCAAAAAATTCCAAGAAAGTCTTGGCTTCTCAAGTATTTTTCTAACACTTATAGTACAGACAGAAGCCTTAAAAGATGAGTACAGCTAATGGCTTATGTACTAGTAGGCAATCTTCTCTTAGCCTTTGCTTTAGAGCAGTGGCTTGAGGAAGCCTAAGTTGTTATTTTTAATGCTAGTATTGATACTCCTATGAAGTGTATGAATTCTTCCTGGCATGAGAGCAATATTTTGGATCATAAAAAAAGAGATTAAAATACAGACAAAAATGTAAAAGATGATGTGGAATCTGATGTGTTTTAATGAAGAAAAACCTCATGGTCAGCACTCAAATCTTATGTGAGAATAAACTAGATCCTACAGGAGGAGCACAGAAGGGAAATGGAGCTCCAAAAAATTCCTGTAATGCAGCTAAGAATAATTATTTAAATTTATTGTTATGTTCAGTGACAACTATTGTTATACTGAAAAGAAAAAAACAAAGCAGTGATTACAGTTATTTCTCCTTAGGTGCTTGTGTTTGAGTTTTGATCTGATGCTTTGACTTGCTTCCTTTGTCCTGTAAGTTACAGGCAGGTTGTACAAGCCCAGCCAAAGGAGAGAAAAGGCAATCTCTGTTTCTCCCCATATCTGTAGACTGAACTTGGAGTAAGGAGGCCCTTATAACTTGGGACTAGTCATCTGCAGCTTCAGTGGACAATGAAAACAATACCAGCTGTACAGTTTGCAGGGAGGGCCTAAAGCCATGGTATTCCTGTGGCCAGGAGGAGAAAAAGGGAGTACTGTACATCTCCAATATACATGGACTCTCATTAATTGGGGGATCATGAGGGAACAGGGTTTGGTAGATTTCCAGATTATCTTTACTACGTCCACACATTGAGCATTATCTTTCCATTGCTGAAAGAGAAGTGGCTGGGAAGTTAGCTGATTTTCACTGTGTGATAAATGGACATCCAGGCCTGAAGAGCTGCAGATTTGCACTTGGCTAGGCTGCAGTGTATTCCACTGTGTTCAGTTCCTCCCTTTGTGGTCTGATGAGGCTGTTTCAGAGCCCTTCAGCTTTGATTTCACATGTATCTACTTTTCTTCTCAGCCTCATCAAGGTGTGAATTAGAACACTCTTCATTAAATACCTTATACAGATGATTAGCTCCAGCCCTGATGACTAGGGGAGAATTCTTCCTTGGGTGAAAAAAGTGCAGTGTAGGTGCAATGTACTCTTTCCTCAGGGCAAATGGGAATGCAGGATGTGAAGATAATCTGTAGATAGATACATACATATTGTGGAGTAGGAATCTCTCTCAGTTTTTTTCCCCTGTATCTTTCATTTCTTTTATAACTTTATTTGTGTGTGTAAAGTATTTTATAAAATAAATGTATTTAATGTTGGTTTAACTGAGAAAATGGAGAGGAAAAAATAAAAGACATAAATCTAACAGAAAGGCTATAGATATCATTTTGGCTTGCAGATACCTTCTTCAGAGCTGTTTCCATGGAAATTATTTATAGTGCCTGGAGGGACTGAAGTGCAGGTCACAGATCCACAGAGCTACAGTAGGCTCTCAGCCCAGTTAGGCAGAATCTGACAACAACAAATGAGAATGTCTTTGAATGGAGCTCTTCTGCTTTCAGAGGAAAAAGTAATCTCTTATAAAAATGTGGCTTTGAAAGAAAAATATTAATCTCTATGGCAGTTTGGGGTGAAATTGGAACCAAGAGCTGTCAGTTTTCGTAATGAAAACAGCTTCAAACTCTCTTCCCTCCATTCCCCCTCCCCTTACTGCTTGAAGTCGTTAAGGGTTTCATCACATTTATTAGAGCAGAATTCTAAGTACCATTTTGGATAATCACTGTGTATTCCAGTTTGGCTAATTATTTTACCTCTTGAATGTCTACCTGGGATATGCTGAAACAGAGCACAAAAGACAAATCTGGCAAATGCTGTGGATATTGCCAATCATCAAGAAGCACATTCTGCATTTTATTTACATCAAAATATATTTTATATAAAATATCTAAACATATATGGAATGTTTTTATATATTATATTTATGTATGTATTTATGTATATTACATATATGTATAGTTTTTCTTCTCCAAAAGTTACAAAAATACGTTATATAACAATTTGTGTGACAGCCTTTTGTGGAAATGAATGCTTCCTATAAAGAATTTGTAAAGAGGGGTGAACAGATGTATGGACTGCAGTTTTTGAATTAGGGTATCAATCTTTCATTTTGTCACAAATTACTTGGCAGTATTAATGCAATATTAAGGAGTTTCTTACCCCTTTCTGCCAAGAAAAAACCCTTAGGGGTATTTGATTCATACAGTGTATAGCCCAGCCCACACTTAAGACAAAGATATAGATCCCCTCTCGTTGCCCTGGAACAGAACAGGATGGTGACTGGGATATCAAGGCCTGCGTTGATTTGCAGTCAGATCCGTGTAAAATGGGATGCAGCTGGGTGTGGCATGTTGGTCATTAGTTCTCAAATACACTGCAGAAAGATGGATTTTAAGCAAGGAAATTGTATGACCAAGGCAGAGGTCCTTCCAAGAGCATTTACGTTTCAGCTGTTTGTAGCTGGCTTTCTGTAGGCAAGGTCTAGTGACTGTATCTTCTGCCTGTGGTTACCACAGCATGAATCTATTATTGGTCTATTAACAAAAAAAGTGAAAATGTTTTAAATTTTTCTCTTTAAGAATTTTGAAACCAAAAGAAATTTGTTATTCTCATCATTAGCTTTTTTTTTTTTTTGAGAGTCATTTGTTTCTTAATCTCTTTCTTCCTAGTTTATTAGAGAATAATGAATACTCCCTATACTCTTCAAAGATTAGGGTATGCCATGGAGTTACCTATGGCCTAGGCAGGCTCTCTGTGAACCAGATACTGTGGAAATAGCTACAGTATAAGAATGTGTGACCAGGCATTGTTTTTTCCATTTTGTTGGAGAAATGCAGGGTGTTCAATATGATGGTAAGTCACTTCAGAATGACTTCATCTGTATTCCAGGAAAAGAATAAATGCAGGAGGAAGATAATGAAATGGAGTGTCCTAATAATTATTTTTGTTAGGATGGTAAATATTTGCACTAAGAATGTTAGTATTTCTCATTTGATTTTGCTCTCATTCATCTTTGAATTCTTGTAGATACTACTGCATTTCCAGTAGTTACTTCAAAATGACAGTGAATATTAGTAATCACTCTGAAGTGTTTAACCAGCAACTCTACATAACAGATCCAATTCAAATTGTTTTAGCCACAAACCCTGACTTTAGGTCTTGCTTACAACTATTTTTCAGATTTAGTTTAGTGTCTGAAAGGTTCTGCCTACTGTAAGTGATACACTTTCCTGTAACTTCTTAGCCAAATGAACTGTGAAAATTTGGAGATATTGAAGAGGTATTGAAGTCATGCCATGTCTGACGGTTATATCAAGCAAGTAACTTTGATGATGTCCTAAGTGCAGTGACAAGATTCATTATTGCAGATGAACTTTCTTTTGTTTTGGGTCTGGTCTTTTTTTATGGAAAGGTAAGTTTTTACCACTCTAAAATTGTCCAAAAATGAAGGGAAAAAAATTTTATATCTTACTGATCCTTTTCTTTTTCTTCATTTGACTGACATAGTATAATATGAGCTCGTGTAGTCTGTGTGTCTCTCCTCATCATAGCTTCTCAGAGGTGAAAAAAGTTTTGAATTTCCAATTCCATACCAGTGTTGTGACAAGGTCTCTCTACTTCCCCCCCGCTTCCCAATATCTATTAATTTTATTCATTTGGAAGATACTCTTCAAATTAGCACACTGTTTCCAACAGTTCAATTAGGTAAGCCTCTTTACCACTCGGATGTAAAAATCTTAGAGGTGTCTGCTGGCTGGAGGTTAAATATTAACCACAACCTAGAAATTCAGCACTCCCCTCATTAATCCATTTGAAACCATCTGTCATAAAAAGATGCAATATGCCACATCACTTTTTTTCCCCTTTGGCATCTGCCAATTAATTTTTAATCTCTGAGAAATGTGTTGTTAAATTCAGTAATTTTGTGGCTGTGCTTTTGTCAGTTTGGATATCTTGGCTGATATTTATTAAGATTGCCTCCTTTAAAAGAGGCTCCATTTGAAATCTTTTCTATACGGCAGTAAACAATTCTTCCCTTGGTGTCATCTTGTCTTGTTGGGACAGACTGTTCTGAACAGCAGTATGCACAAGGCTGTTCTCCCTAGGAGATGCTCTCGGGGGGGGRAAAAAAGAGCAAAACAAAATTGGCCCATATGCTCCCTTCTTGTGCAAAATGTGTTCAGATTCCCACAGTGGTATGGACTGGGTATGGAATGAAGTATCTTAAATATGCTGGGATCTGCCCATGCATGTTGTGCTCCATTCCTATAGGCACGGACTGAATGCAGAGGGCAGTAAGAGTTGTGAGCCTTTCCCAAAAGACACGGTGAATGGAAGATTGAGTACTTAAGTGCTTTCTATAGTATTAAAGAGAGTAAATCTTTATGCATTTCTAGGACATCATACTGTTACAGATTGAATGCCAGACTCTGTCTCTCTAACTGTGGCAAGAGATTCAGCAGATGATAATTTCAGCTGTTGTTACCTGTGGTGGTGTTATGAAGACATGTACTAGTTAGCTCTCAAAGGCTTAGTTTTACATGGATGGGAATAACTGTTGTAAGAAAAAGCACTGATGCACTATTATGGCTGCCTGAACAGGGCACACTTAGGTGTTTCAATATTCCTTCTTGACATTCAGTAGCATACTTAGATCCATGCTGATCCTTTTGCATAGCTACTGAAAAGAAACCTTATTTTTCTTCACAAAAAACAAGATGGACTACTTCACTTTTTGAGATGTGTTCATTTATTACTTTTTCTCATTGTGCTTTGAAACTGTTTCTTGGTAAGACAAGGCTTACATCAATGAGAGTCTTCTGAAAAATAAATTTTTAGCAGAGCATTAATCAGCAATATTGTTTTTGCTGCAGGTCTTCTATACAAGCTTGTCCAGCACTGTAGAAAACCCTTTTTTGCTTTTGCAGATGGAAATAGAGAGATACTGGTTTTGTCTATATTTTGCCCTCAAATTCCCATGCATATAATTGCAATTGCAGTGGTAATTTGCTAATTGCTTGCTTATTTTTTTGATCTACAAAAATCCTGAATATAAGCAGTCAGAACCCAGAATATGTATCCCAAGAGAAGCTCTAAAATATGATTTCATAAGAATGAAGCAATATTTTAACCCTCTCGGATCCTTTTATTCTGATGGTATCCCTATTCTTTCAATTGCATAGCATTTAGATTTGTGTTTCATTGTAATAATACTATAGTAAAGCTAGGTGGTTTCAACTCCATTGTCATGATAATGTTTTGACATATACAGCTTCTTATTTAGCTTATAAATTGCTAAGAGGTGGTTTTTAATTGATAATTGGTTAGCAAACTGGTGTTTTAGTTTAGTAGCCATTGTCTGCTCTGTGTAGAGGCTGAAAGGAATCACCTGCTAGAAATTAGTACACTGGTTAGCTTTACAGTTATGTGAGAAGAGAAGGGCAAGTCTCCCCTGGTGAAAACCTCTCGCTGAATCGTTTTTTCCTGAGGTGCTAATTGAAGCTTAGCAATGAAAAAAGATCAGATTGGCAATGATTAGTGCAAACTCTCACAAAGACCTGTACTCCTGAAAATTTTACTAGTCTAAACGGCTTCCTTGGCTTTTGTTTTCCATTGCACCAGATTAATCTCATGATTTTATTCCACCAAAGTGAAATAAGTAACAAAAAATGTAGAATAAATGGGTTCTTTTCATCCGATGGGTAGCCACGTGCTTATGAGCCAAGCAGAAGAGTATTACCCATTAATGTGAATGATGCTTCTAGACTCAGTTTCGCACAGTACTGTCTATTTTTTTTTTTATTTAGGCAACCAGGCAGAGTGAGTCTTCTGAAATATATTTCACAGAGATTACTTTATAAATGAATTTAACACAATTGTCCCAAATTTGTTAAGAACTCTGAGATGGACATCCCTGATGAAATATTCAGGAGAGATTTGGTTGTTCTGTGCAGTTCTTTACTAGCCATTACTGTGCGGTAGCTCTACAGAGACATAAAATATACAATACCTGAGATTTTCTTATAGCACTTCAGCTTCACTACTCTTTCTCTAGAGCTTATTTCACAGCAGCTTGTGCAGAATAAACATCTACTCCTGTGTTTGCATAGCCAATCCATACAAGCGTGAATGAGAAGAAATGGTAGTTCTTCCGCAGTTTACTGCATTTTGCGAGGGGTACTTGTTTCTATAGTCATTATTTTATCTTTTTGTCTCTCTAGTATTTTACAGTATCAGTGCAGTAGCTTGTACACATGAGCAAGATGATATACAATGCACACTGAAGAATTCTAGGCAAATAAATAATCAGCTGTCTTTGGCAGGAAGGTGTATTTGAGAGGAAAAGCACTTAGTGTAAGCTGAAGTGATCATAGGTAATGTAGTTACATGGATGTGTCAGTCGCCTGTTGTCCTGTTGGCACTTAAAGCTTACATTTTCTATTACAATTCCAGGATAATTATGCAGCTCCCTGACATGAATGGACTTGGTCAGTCCCTAAACAGAGTATGTTTGCAGTTGAAATCAAATGCAGTCAATGCTCTTGGATTCTGTTAATTAAGGCTGACACTGAAGGCATGGGAGAGAAATGTGTAGATAAATTGTGTAACTGCCTTCAGCTCAGATCTGTAATAGTAGTTACATATCGAAATGCATGTAGCAGAATGATTAATTTTTCTTATTATGACTCAAGCCTCACTCTGGACTGTTTTGTATGAGCTATCTGCAAATGGGTATCTGGTCATTTGAGCTGGGAAGGCAAAAGTAACCAGATCTGATGCTAAATGAAACCATTCCTTTGGGTGAAGTTGGCTATACAAGCTGGTGTGTCTTAATTGTACTAGTTTAGTGATCTAGCTAAGACTAGGAGGATTTTTGGCCTTTTGAATTAGAATAGAATAGAATATTTCAGCTGGAAGGGACCTACAATGATCATCTAGTCCAACTGCCTGGCTACTTCAGGGCTGACCAAAGATTAAAGCATGTTATTAGGGGCATTGTCCAAATGCCTCTTAAACGCTGACAGGCTTCGGGCATCGACCACCTCTCTAGGAAGCCTGTTCCAGGGTTTGACCACCCTCTCGGTAAAGAAATGTTTCCTAATGTCCAGTCTAAACCTCCCCTGGYGCAGCTTTGAACCATTCCCACGTGTCCTAGCACTGGATACCAGGGAGAAGAGRTCAGCACCTCCCTYTCCACTTGCCCTCCTCAGGAAGCTGGAGAGAGCAATGAGGTCACCCCTCAGCCTCCTTTTCTCCAAACCAGACAAACCCAGACTCCTTAGCTGCTCCTCACAGGACATTCCTTCCAGCCCTTTCACCAGCTTTTTTGCCCTCCTCTGGACGCATTCGAGTACCATAACATCCTTCTTAAATTCCAGGGCTCAGAACTGCACACAGTACTCAAGGTGAGGCTGTACCAATGCTAAATACAGCAGGATAATCACCTCTTTTGACCGGCTGAATTATGTATGGAAAAGAAAACTTCGATATGGTCTTTACATCTGCAAAGGAAGGACCTTGTCATCATAGCATCTTATTGCAAAGATTAGGATTATAGAGATATCTAGTCTAACCTCAAAGCATGGTTAACCATCAGCTCAGACCAGGTTGCTCAGGGCTTTGTTCAGTCTTGAAAACCTCCAAGGAGGGAGATGGTGCAGACTCCTTGGGGGACCTGCTCCACTACCTGACTGCTTCACAGTGAGAAAGTCCCTCCTTACAACCAGCTTGAGCCTCTCTTGTTTCAGCTTACCCCCACTGGCTCTCACTCTCCTGCCATGCACCAGTGTGAAGGGCCTGGCTCTTTCTCCTCCATAATCTCCTTGCAGGCACTGGCAGGTTACCAATGAACTGGAAAGTATGTTCAAGAGCTGGAAGATATGTTTGAAACACTGTTTATTTATTTCACCCGTATTTCTACGTTCCTCTTGAATGTTGCATAATAGTATGTGAAACAGCATTTAGATCCAACACGATATATTGAAGCATCCCTGAGTATTTTTGCTTTTTAAGAATCAAGCTTTCATAAATTCAGATTTTATGGGAGGAATAAACCTGCGGTGTTTTTTATTTCTTCCAAAACTGACTTTTAAAGCTCCTGGTGGTGGGGGGAAGAAATGAAAAAAAAAAAGGGGGGAGAAAAAAAAAAAAAAAAAAAAAGGAAAAAAGGTTAAGTTTTGATTTTCTTGGATTTGTAATTCCATTCACACTAACATTCAGTCTGGCTGTGAAGTGTGCATGAGAGACTGTTGGTGAAAATCCTCTCAAAACAGAGGTATCGATGTGTTCACAATCAATGAAGTCTTAATGCTTCCCTTTCACATTAGGTGCACCTGAATATAAGGCTGACTTTTTTTAATTAGGATCTCAAGTATGGCAAAGTAATGATTGTTGTGTATTTTTTTACATTTTAACTCTTTAGATCTGTTTGTTCCTCAGTAAAAAATGTACAGTGAAATAGGAAAAAACACTTATTCCAGGGCTGAAATTTTTATATCTTTGATGATAAAGAATAGTATTGAAATCAGAATGGGACAAATTCATTTCAGTCACACACCAGTGGTTGACTTCCTAAATCTATTATTAATGAATTGCAAATGTTTAAATCAGTACTGGGTGTGGTAACATGAATTTTTGAATTTATTTAATAAGGGTAATCAATATTTGTTGGAAGGGAGTTCTAATAAAGCCTCTTAGAACAAGATGAAAGACAAAGGAAGATAATTCTAGGAGTTCTTGTTCAGCTAGCATCAGTGGGGACCTTGTTTAAATGAAGAGGAAATTTGGTTCAAAGATCAAACACAGAGGTGTATCATTTTTCTTGAATATGTTTGTATTTAGAGGTTGGTTGTAAGATAGCCACAATGAAATTGCATGTAAGCTTTAGAAAATGGAGTGCTGTACATATGGCATAGGAATACTATATTTTTATGTGAGCAGTAAGAATGCTCTCTTGCAGTTCTATTCAAGTTGCTTGCTTTAAGGAAACAATTTTATGGTTATCTAGTCCACTGGATATAGACACACCTATTGCTGTACTGTACCAGTGCTGTTTGTAACCATGACAAAGAAAGGAAAAATTGGCTCTCAGGACTGTAGYAAATAATACTAATGTACTGGAGTGGGGGAGTAAAACACCAGGTGTACTACCTAGACCCTGCCTCATTTGAGATGCATTGGTAGGAAATGAGTGGCTGAGAGTCAGATTTAATTTAAATGCTCCTACATTTACATTTCAGATAACTGATTCTTGAGTTTGTGGGGTTTTTTGACTCCCTCTTCTGGTTGATTGCTCTTTCATTTTTAACTTTTGTGTTCTCATAAGTTCCTGTGATGTCTAATAAACCTGGCAATGAGAGCACATTGCTGTCAGGAGCACAAATTGCTTCTCAATAAGTAAGTGCTGAATCTGTTCCTCTAGCTAAGTAATAACAACATCGATGCAGGTAACAGTATTAAGTAACACCAAATGTTAGCTCTTTTGTTTTTTCTTTATTTGCAAGTAACAGATTAGTTTTTCAGCACAGCACTTGTACTTTGACCCTCTTCTTATTCCTCTAAAATTTTGGTAACTTTCTCACCAGGAGTTAGAGACCAAATGACAGCTATACTCAGTTCAATAAAGTGCTGTGATGGGTTATTCAGTTCAGTGGCTTCTGCTTTCTGCACACTTTTCTGAGATTTTTCCTTTATTTTCCTCAAAGCACATTTCACTTTGCTTTACTTTTTGTGGTTCCTAGTTAAAGCTGATGATCTCCTTTAACATTGCTTTGTCAGACTCTTAGGTTAAGCAGTGCCATAATATACTAGAGTCTGTGTTCTGAAATCCAGTAGCTAAATTTACTTAGCAAATGTAGCCTCCACAAAAGTTAATGGAATTAAACCAGAGCTCTGATTTGACTCTCACATCTTAACACTGAAAATAATTTGTCTGTTTTCTTGTTCTCTCTCACAACTTAGCACTGTTCAGCCTTTGACCTGGAGAACTCCGAGCTACAGGACAAATAATTTGTGTGAGAAGTTCAGTAGAGATGGTCATGGAGACTTTACACAGAGAATGTTTGTTTTGAGGGTATTTTTACCTTCCTGCCAAAAAATGGAGTAATATGTTACTTAAAATCCCTCCTAAGTTACAGATAAAGATCCCTGTGTTGTCTGTACAATAATGACCAGCACTATCTGACAGTATGCGGTTGCCCAGGGATTTCTATTCTTTGCTTCTTTCTGACCCCCTGCAGTGGCCTTGCAGACAAAATCCTACCTGCTATATTTATTTATTGACCCTCCCCTCTAGTTTTAGCACTATTTGTATTCTTCCTCTTACTGGTYATATTTACATTTATATGTTTTTGGGGTTCCTTAAACAATATCTTAGACAACAAAACCAGCTGGTTTCCTGTTAGTCTTACAATGTGAATGGAGTACTTTGTTCTCTCATCTTAAAAAGGGAGATTCTCTTGTTACTACTGTCACTAACCATTAGACATTAATTTTCTAATGATTTAACACATTTTGTCTTAACAGAGGTTTTAAAGTTCATCACTATCAGCTGAATTCTTTCCACTTGTTGCAAAAATACTACCTAGAATGAAAAAAGTAACATGATTGCATAAATTTGATATACAGCAATACATTAACTATACAAAGTAATGTAACAGTGGGAAAGTAAAATGATGACATATGTAAGCCCCACTCCAATATATTTTAACTTGGATTTGAGTCTTAGACTTTAAGCTTACTCTGCAACAGAATCTGGCTGATTTGCTGACAGCCTTCCTCCAAAAGAACGAAATGTTTATATCAAGTCTGAGTACCCAAAGTGATACATGCATTGTGACCATGTTTACTCATGAACACTTAAGTGCATGCAGTAAATACCATAGTCTTTGAACATTTGTGAGTTCAATGGAAAAACCCCAAAATTCATCATATAAAAAAGATGAACAAATTGTTTTCACACAGGAGTTGTGGATCACGTTTTCAAGGGCACAGCAGGAGTCTCTCTGTCCCCACCTACTAATTTCAATGTTCATGCATGTCACTGTGCACAAATAGCACATTGTCGTGGTTTAACCCCAGCCAGCAACTAAGCACCACACAGCCGCTTGCTCACTCCCCCTGCAGTGGGATGGGGGAGAGAATCAGAAGGGTAAAAGAAAACTCATGGGTTGAGATAAAGACAGTTTAACAGGTAAAGCAAAAGCCACGCACGCAAGCAAAGCAAAACAAGGAATTCATTCACTACTTCCCATCGGCAGGCAGGTGTTCAGCCATCTCCAGGAAAGCAGGGCTCCATCACAGAGCCTAATGGTTACTTGGGAAGACAAACGCTATCACTCCAAACATCCCCTCCCCTTCCTTCTTCTTCCCCCAGCTTTATATGCTGAGCGTGACATCACATGGTACGGAATACCCCATTGGCCAGTTGGGCTAGCTGTCCCGGCTATGCTCCCTCCCAGCTTCTTGTGCACCTGGCAGAGCGTGGGAAGCTGAAAAGTCCTTGACTACTTAGCAACAACTAAAGACATCAGTGTGTTATCAACATTGTTCTCATACTAAATCCAAAACACAGCACTATACCAACTACTAAGACGAAAATTAACTATCCCAGCTGAAACCAGGACACACATGTTGGCCCACCTGTGGTTATTTGCTTTGGACATGTGAGTTCAGTTGTTGTACATATGCATCAAAACATGGGAGCAATGCAAATAGGGAAGACTTGTAACAAACATCCCCCACCCTCTTAATCATTTCAGTGGAAGTAAAAATTGGGGGTAGAAGATGCTCGCACTTCTTAGCATCCGGGCTTAGACCTGGATGCTGATCATTTAGATGTTCTTGAATAGAGGTTTTCCTTCCAGTCTTCAGCTGGCTGCAATTATGTTTCTATCATCTTTTATTTTAATCTGTGCTGATTTTTTTTTTTTTTTTAAAATCTTACTAAATCTGAAAACAGAAGCAAAGAAAAACATCTGCTATAGAAAATATTCTGAATTGCAGTTTAGAAAGCTTATGAATACTGTAGGCTTATCACTCGTACAAAACTGTGTGAGTGGCACACTGTCAAGTGCAGACAGCATGGTGGGAGATCCCAGTATGGAAATCTTTTTTTAATGGTAGTGAAAAGATGAAAAGTTAAAAAAAATTTGGAGGGAAAAGGCTTGATTTGGAGGGTGAGAATGGCATGTTGGACACAAATTAAATTACTATATAGATTTAGACAGATATGACGTGATTAAAAAATCCATGTGCTTAATCCACTGAGTTTTTATAGAGCTCATTATCATCATGTGGGAAAATTCCAGCTGTGAGAACTTTGGGTTGATTTACATGAGTAAGTATTAACTTATGGATCTCAGGAAACTGGCCTTGTATTTCTAAAATCTAAATTTCTCATACTATTCTATGAACCAGGAAGGATTTGAAAACTCATCTGTGCTTTTTCACTAGTAAAACTGTGTGTTTTCTGATTCTATTGTTGTTGTTTTCATCTCTTTCATTAGTGCTTCTACCTGTTGCTATGTCTACTAGCTGGGTCTCTAGCTAACTTGCAGAAAATATTAACAGAAGGTGTTTGAGAAATGGATGATTGGGCTGTAAAAAATAAATATTGTGGGCTCTGACAGAATGTAAAAGATTGTACTTGTTACCAGAACACTCTTCTGATTTCCAATATAAATGCCAGCTAATATGTGTGTTCCAAAGACCTGCCTGCCAAATATGTTGGATTTGGAAAAGAAATTTTCCTGCCAGTTCCTGTATGCTTAGCCTGCCTGTCATTATCACCCTCAGCTTTTTTTTCAATGGTTGTGCATTTTACACAAGTGCAAAAGAGAAGCAATTTAAAAGGCTTTTTGTGTATAAGATACTCTATAGGCAACTCACCTGCTGGAAATGAAACAATTCTGCATTCGTGACAATTTTATCTCCTGCATGTAACATTTATTCTACAAAAGGCATGATTGGATACAGAGTTCTTATTTGCTGATGCATTAGTTAAAGTGAATAAAAACATGATTTGGTATATGGTTTAAACCAAGCCGAGCAATTTTTAATAGAAGCAATTTCTTTACAGCAGGGCAGGAAATTGTTTTCCCATCCTATAAATATTCAGTATTTAAATACTTTCTTTATCATAATGAAAATTGGACCCGTGAAAATAGTAATGAACTTATATTAGGGAAAAAATGCAGTCAGGAAAATTGAAACATTTAATTAAAATTATTTTGAAATATTTAATTTATTTTTTTGTCCTTATTTTATATTATAAATTTATATGTTCAGATATAAAAGGAAATTCTAACAAAAAATAGTATTTTCTGTGTTTTGAAAAAATATCCATATATGGATATCCATAGAGATTTTTCCATTTCTGTTAAACAAGAAATCTATTAAAGTGTTTCTTTTCCACAAAATGTTTTAGCTCTGACAATGCCATGTTTTTAATTGAAAATATTTAGTCAAATAATTCTCATCTAGCTCCAGTACAGACTTTGCCCTTATATCCATTTCTGATCCAACCAATACTAGATTTGTTTACTTCAGTTTAATTAAAAAGACAATATAGGCCATTTGTCATGTTTTAAATGACTTCAGTAAACTGAGCAGACCCACTGTTTTATTGATCTTTGCAGCAGTATAGTCACCAAAATATTATAATGAAAACTTCTATAAGAGCTTTCACATTGGCACTGTGCCGAATTATCTTGGACAGACTATGCCTGTCCTGATAGTAGCCCTTATGCTGAATACAAAAATGCTAGTGCTTGACATATACAAAGTAATTTAGGGGTCAGAATGTAATCCTATCTATAAGAGAGAGCAGTGGTCCCCCTGCACTCCATGATTTTGCTCATCTGAGTAAATGTCCTCACAAATAACTAAATAGGCACTTAAAATTTTAATGGCAGATGTGTCTCCAGATCAGCAACTTCCATGGCCAATGTGTCTTATCAGACACACCAGCAAACAGTCAGAAATACTGAGCAGCAAGGGGATGCACACCGTACTTGGCATTGGCCACCTAATGTAACTGCTCGCTGAGCTGTTGGATCTCTAGACTCCTGGTATCATTAATGGAGAGAGGTCAGATCTCCCAGGCAGCACGTTTGAGGCAGGACCTCAGGGGCTCAGAATTCCCTACTGTATAAACCTGCATTTTTCCATTGACTGTAGAATGTTTAGGGTGATCTGGTAGAGTTAGGGGCCCAAAGGTGAGGGAATAAATATACCAGCCACCCTGCTGCAGAAGACCCTGACAGACTGAGAGCCTTGGGGGCTTTGTCAGTAGGTCACAGGAGAGCAGAGCCATGTGGCAGTCCCGTGCACATGTGATACAATCTGATTGCACTTAGTAAGCAACTTATGCAGCACAGGAGCATTTTCTCTGGGCGTTCACTATAGTTACTTTCTAGATGAGTTACTGCTGTATCTCTTATATGAGACATGGGCTGGGTCCTGGAGGCCTTTGACATGTACTGTGAGACAACCCTTTTTCTCATGATACTGTCTGCAGCTTAGCCATGGCTTCATGTTCTTCTAGGTAACTACTGGGATTGCTAGTTTAGTTTTCAGATCCTTGCTAGTGGAAACAAAAGAGCCAGAATTATAGTTGTATTCTTTGTGTGTATTGCGTAGCTATATACTGTGGCCTGCAATGCACCTACATACAGACGGCCACCTACAAACTAGCTCTAAAGTCTCTGTTGTTCTGCTACAGCAGATATTTCTGCTAGTTCAACTCATAAAGTCCATCAGCTGTCATAATTTTTTCCTCACTTGTTTTTAAGTTATGGCACATCTAAGAAAAGTGAAGCTTCAGGCTCTTGCTTAAGCATTCATGTAAGAAGCATCACTTAAGCATTTTATAGGGGATTGGTTGTGTGAAGTAGGACAAGAAAGTGTCAAACATACCAAATGTGTTCCGCTTCAGAAAATTACTATGTTTCTGAAGCACCAGTGCTTGGTTTGTGTGGCAATGATGCATTCTGGCTGTCTCCTCCAGACTCACTTCTTATGGCTCCCTTAGGCACTACGCCATGCTAATGCCATGCTGGTTGTGACAAGGGGATGACTTCTTCAAGGAGTGTTTTAGTGTCTTTGTGGAAGAACAGAAGTTATTGTAGGTCAGCGCTTTGTCAGGCTCCATGGGCTATAGTTTCAGTAGGTTCTTTTCAAAATATACTAGACTGGTATGGACTTTAAATTAAAGGTTCCCAGACAGATTGATGTCAAATTTTCTGCCAAAGAATGATATTTAATGAAAGTTTTGCTATTGCACACCATAACATGGTTAGTGTTTTGTAGGTGTGACAAATCCTGATCTTCAAATGGATTAAATTTGTCTCATGGACACCATGGGTCAGAATTTGTTCCTCTTGGCTTAGAATTAAAATATTAGGGAGAGGATTTCATGTAAATCCTTACTTAAGGGTGTTAAAGATTAAAGTGGGTTCTGATTAGCATAAATCTTTCAGTCTCTGCTCCCTGGCCCCTCACAGCTGTCCATAGGTACCATCTTTTAAGAGAAAGCACAGACAGATTTTATTAGTTCATCAGAGCTTGTTGGGACAGCCTGCTGTGAAAAGCAAATCTGTTGTGACTTTAGGCTATATGGTTCCCTGAGTAGGGAATCATAATCATTGTGCATTTGCCAAGTGCCTGGGAAAGTCCTGTAATGACTAAATCTTGTAAAATAATTCTAATCTTTCCTTCTTTGTCTGATCATTCCTAATTCAGATAATCCTTTCTAGTTTTTCTTAAGTTGATTCAAAAACCCAGGTCTGAAAATGTGGACAGTTTTTCTCAACTGGGAGAACAACCTGCTAATTAAATATCTAAAAGTGGGCTTCCATGTTAGTATTCTTCAGATTTCAGAGCTTTGGTACAAAGTTGTACCAGTGTTAAAACAATATTAATGATATTGAAATGTTAAAGAATATTCTTTTCATACCACACAGTCAGGTGCAGTATAATCATGGAGATCTTATGGCAAGGTACTTCACTGAAGTATAAATGCTATTGTAACAATCTCATTTATGGCTGGTTTAAAATGAGCATTTATTCCTAACTCTTAAGGCACCAGGGGTACACGCACACACACGTGCACACATGTACACACACAAAAAGCAGTTGCTAGCATTTGTAAAAGCCTCAAAGTTTATTTTTAATTATAGACTAAAATATAGTAATGTTTTTTGCTTATATATGCTAATATGTATATATTATGTATATATTATATGTATATATTTGAGGGAAAAAAGTAAGACTTCAGGACTTATAGCTGGACTAAATCATGTTCCTAATGCTGTGGTTTTTGATCTTTCTGGTGTATTTAACATTCCCTCTCCACTTTTCACTTTTATTACTTATAACATTCTTTACACACATTGTTAGTAAAGCTGTGATAAAAGGTAGCGGTGGTAAGTGACATCATTGATAGATTGCTGGCTATTTTGGGCATGTTTTTTTCTAGGGAACTGAGATTAAAAACTCTTGGCTGTAAAAGTGTCCCAAGTACTCTCCTCTTCAACCCTTGCTCCCAAAAATGGCCATGTATTAGTGTTAATGCTGCTGCTTCTTCTAAAAAGAAATCTTATCAAAATCATAATCACTGTTTGTATCCCCTTCAAGGAGAGAATTTTGGAGTAGCTCCATCCACTGTCTTAAGGGAGCATTATACATCCCAAACACAATTAAAATTTAGGATCAGGTACTTCAGTCTGTGACAGTTTAGACTGAAGACAACACTCCTCCTACAACATTTTTCTTAGATTATCAGGTGATCCTGTGCCCTTTGACCAGTACCAGGAGGCTTACTGTTACCTCTTTTACGGAGAAATGATCAAGGTCAAAACCACTGTATCTTAGTACTAATATTGAACAATTTGGCTGTTAAATTACATTTAACTTTCCACAGTGACTTTGACGAAAATAATCAAGGCTTTTAAGACATGCCAACCTAATATAATATTGCTTTAGCTCTGATCACTCCTGTGGTTATGAAGAAGGGAAAACACATTGCAGGCTCACAAAAGCAAGAAGGGAAAATGTTTTTTCATTGGAGTTCTGGCTTTTCAAATGAATTTGAGAACAGGTGTGTACTGTAAAGAATTCTGTTTTAACTAGCTCTTAACATTAAGGTTTTTTTAATTATGTTTCCTTCTCCATAAGACATTTCAACAACACCAAATAATTTTTAAAAATAATAATTTTAGGCTGTGTCATTATGGATGGGTGGATGGATGAATATCTGTCATTGCATATGACAGGCACCTACTCTTACAGAGCTGTCAGGCTTGTGCTTTTAGTGTTATTGTTTCCAAGAAAGACTGCTGTTGTTAGGAGAGTTCTTACAGCAAAAGGCAGAAGAGAAGGCATTTAAGATCTCTTTTTCAGCAAAGCTGAGGTTTCATATGACAGGGTACTAAGTAACTATATGCATAAACTACTGGACACAATTTTTAATGTTAATTTTTGGAAAGGAATATTGAAGTATTGAAAGCCTTGATGTTCCCATTGACATTGCATCTGGTTTTCTATTGTGTTGTACTTTTTGTACTTATTTGTGAAAATTTTATTCAAAATCTGTGGTAATTACTCTTGATGGCTGCTGTGTGACAGTGAGAGAGACTGTACAAATTATAGGGAAAAGGAGAATCACTTATCTTGTTGTTTAGAGACTGCATGGTATCTGTGGCTTATTTCCTCATTCTGGCAATACTGGGAACATTGTTAGTATAGGATTATTCAAACATAAAGTAATCCTTAAGTAGAAATTTTATATTTGGATTGTGATGTTGTAAATCAACTTACAGCTGAATGTTGGATATCAACAGATACATCCTGGGCACTACAGTTTTCTGTCAACTGTGTAAATTCTCACTTTTAGGTGACATACTGTATTTTAATGACCACATGTGAGTAACACTCACACTCTGACAAAGGATAGTGGACAACAGACTGCAGCAGTTTAGAATACTCAAATCACACCTGCACTTCCACTTTTCAAGGCAAAAATCAATAGGAAGAGGTATCTAAATGAGGAAGACTGGTGGTGTGCTGGTGGAATACTGTTCTGGTCCTGATTTTCCAGCCTTTGCTGCTTTAACTGAAGGTACTCAGAGTTTTACCACTGATGGAAGAAAATTGAATCTATGAATTGTTTTCTGGTTTATGCTTGACTACCTCTGTATATCATTTCATAGCAGCCTGTTTATGCCTGTACGTGGGCCCTAGCCTGTCCTTCATGGATGAGATCCATGGGGATACATTGTGGAATCTGTGTGAGCCTCTGGAAGTGCTTAAAAAGCTTTAGAAATTAAATGTCATATCTAAATGAGCCATCTGGTCTGCCAAAGAAATAACTCACCTTAGTGAGTGTTTTATTTAGAACCACTGAATAAAAATATTAACTATGTGTTATTCTAAAAGTAAAGGAAGAACACGAAAAATCCCCCTGAGAAAACCAGGAAAAAGTTTTAAGTGAAAAAACCACACAAACMCAACTAATATATATTAAACTTACTGTCTTTTGGTTTTTTTGTAATGTGAATGAAAGTAGGTGATCATCATGAGTTAAGATTTGTTTCTTTTTGCAAAAGAGGGAAGTATTTAGAATAATTTGTCTGAAGTTTTGAGTGATTTTAGTGTGAAATTCACTGCTGAAAAGCAAGAAGAAATGTAGTACGCTGAAGAAAAAGAGGCAGAATCCTTCATTCTCACATTATGGTGTGGAAATATTCTGCTAGAAAGTGGGAACTTTAAATCATGGCTGCCTCCCTGTATTGAATGRCAACCCATCTGAAAACTGTACTTCTGGAAATTATGGTACTGAATCTTGTGATCAACATTGCCAGTGGAAACAAGGGGTTAGGATGAAGCTGGTAGCTGTGGAGATGGAGTAGATGGAGAGAGAAGTAAAAAACCAGAAGAGAAATCTTTCCAGCAGTTATACGAAAATGCTGGCTTTGTTTTGTTTTTCTGCTATGTAGAAATGAGTGACAAAGCCACAGGGAAAGCAAATGTGATTTCAATCCATCCATTATGAAAACACATAAAAGTGTTTTTATCATTAGCTAATTACAGTTAGAAACGATTTTAATCATAACTAAGACCAGTTAAAAATGACAAATATTGAGTTTTGTAGTTACAACTACAAAAATTAATCCCATGACAGATGTGATTTTAAGATACAAACCTATGATGAAGATATTAAATGTTTCATTAAATTCTTGCTATGTATCATTAATTCAATTCTGAAACATCTCCTAAAAATGAAAAGGAAGAAAGAGTACATAAATAATATTGGTACAGCGCACGTTACCCTACATTGAATCAATATTCTGCTGACAATAGCTAATGGTTGTCAGCTAGACCAAGGTAGAAGGTTACTAGACTTCTGTAACAACATTAAATCTGCGTACCTTTGCATGCTCTCCTTGTAAGACTTTTTTTTTTCTCTAATACAATGTTGCCTACAGGGTTGCTGTAAATATTTTTGGAAAATATTGCTTTTAGCAGTCTTAATACTGAGTCTGAGCAAAAGACTGGAGGATTTTGTGTTCACTATCTTACACTCATTTAAAATTTTTTTTTTTTTTTCTGCTTTTGTTAAGTTAATTTCATTAGGGATATTACAAAGTTTAAAGCTGAATCTGTAGGTCATCCTATATTGTGGGTGAGATAAGGCATGTGGTGGGCATACTCCCCGTCCTCGTAATGGTGGATTCAGATGCATTTCTCTACAGTTGCAGGCTGTGGTTATTTTCTCTTACTCCAGTGTAATTTTATTGACACATTGGACGTGAAGAGTGAAGTTATTAGTTGGTGTATTTTATAAGTATATTTAGCACTGGTAACACATGCTATAAATACGCAATTGGGATAGCTTCTGTTTGAGATTTCCAGACACATGAATGTTTTCCTAATAGAACTGACTGGATTCCTGGGAATTCTGTCTAATTTTGCAGGGAAATACTAGACAAGTTTTAGAAAAATAAACTTACTCTGTTTCTTTAATTTGTATGAGTTTTACATTTTAGTGATCGTAGGAATGCAGTTTATATTTGCTTTTAATCTAGTTTATATTTTGATGAAGCTCTGTCTTTAAACAGTAACTGGTTGAGGTAATTTTCTTGTAAATCCTTAATTTGTCAGGCACTCAACTGCCTTTAATATTGTGTTGCTGCTCCAAATGAGACACAAAAAACAGCTTTTTAATGTTTTGTCTTTCCCAAGTTGCCTTTTAGAGGTTTTCTGCAGGAGGATCTATAAACAAGGTCTCATCTGGAACTAGAAAAGGGAAGTTAACAATATTTTGATGCAATCCTAAAGCAGTCTGCATTTTTAACCATTAGGAACCGTGCAGAAATATAATGTCAACTTTGATCATTTTTATTCCTAGTGTCTTTCTTTTGGGTGCTTTGCAATTGCACTTTGGAGTGGAAGTTATCACCAGAGTAACATGGTTCATCAGAGGTATCACAAAATGTCTGTGTGAGTTTGTTCATTTGTAACTGATGTGGATGAAAAGAATGAAAACAAAAATCATGGCTTTATGCCATACTTGTCTRTGGAGAGGTGCGATGAGATATTTAAGGACAGCTGTTTTATGAAGCCTTAATGTATTCATAGAGGCAGCTGCAGTTTTCTTAGAACAGAATAGCAAGAATGTAAGAGCAGCAGTGCTGTACGTTTTGAAGAAGAAAGTTTTTATCATCTTCCCATCCATGACCAAACTGTAGATGATAATAAATTGGATAGAAAATATCAGGAAATTGCATGGTAGATGTTCTTGCAAGGGCTCAAATCAGATACTGGTAAAAGGTGGCTCTCGTTTAGGATATCACAGTCATTTAACATGGCTGCATTAAATCCAGTTTGCATCAGGCCCCATGTATTACCACAAAGACGTTGTTTGAGAACCCTCTGAACCGTAGACAGTTGAGCAGTTGAGATTTTTCTTACATTATTGTATTGATATTTCTGCTTGGTYGTCCATATCCTGAGATATTTTTCTCCATTATGCCATTCTAATACTAATTCTTGTAACACTTTTGGTTTTCACTTTGAAGCTCCAGTCAGTCCTGATTACAAGATACACAAGTACATAGGATTATTAGTCTCGAAGAACTTTATAAATGTCAAGAAAACAGAATATGGTACATTAGATGTGTGTTGTGTATATCAGCCATAGCTGACAGTAAAGATAGAATTCCATAGGCTTTGCTTGTTTTACTGAATTACAGATTTGAAGAATGCTGAGGAGTGGTGGTGAGTAAAAGGGGGAGGTGAGTCCTGGATTTACAGAAACGTTGATTCTTAATGTCTCTTGTAATAGCCAGCTGGTAATCACAAACACTGGATATGCATTATGCCAGGCTTACTTTTCAGCTAAAGCACCTACAAAAATGTGTTGTTACAGTTGTAGGAGGATACATTTTAGTTGCTGTTTTTGTATTGTGCTGTTCTTTGTAACTCAGAAATACTTGGTGATATAATTATATCAGCCACCAGGTGGATGTGCAGCCATCTGTCCATTCTGCCATCAGCCAGGCTGCTGCTGCAGTGCTGCCTAGAAAGAGATATTTTTCAGTGAGCAACCAATGCCTTTCCTCTTTCAAACTGTCCAGTCTGTTTCAGAAATCAGTTCTTTTTCCTCAGACCATTTTGTGAACATGCAGTAGATATTTCCTGTCATCAAGTGAGCTTGTTGGGAAGGGCAAAGCTATTCCATCACAGACTGTACTTTTGCTTTGATCTCAAGCAGAAATCTGCTTTTATCAGGTTCAGTAAGCTTTCTTTTTCCACTACGCTGCACTGCAGTATTTAAAAAAAAAATGCAGAGAATAAAAGCTAGGTATCATGGGATTTTCTCTTGCTTTCTGATAAGCCACCTTCCCAGTAGCCTTTTCCAGGAGTGGAATCTAGACAGCTGCTGCCATTTGGCTATGTTGACATATTCAGCAGCTGCACTTGCATTTAGGGTAGTAAAAGTCTGAAAGCCGCTTGAATGTCACTTAGACTGAGTTCAGGTTAGATCAGCTTTAGCACTTTTTTTGATGTTTCAGATGCTTAAGTTAGTAATGAAACACAAGATGTCATACAGTAATACCAGTTAATTATTATCTTAGCCAGATGGGGAGGTAGAATATCTGTTAACAGCATTTCAGCTGTATATTAATGTTCATTATAAAACAGCTTATGCAGCGCTCTATCCTTGTCTCTTGTATAGCCCCTGCATATCATTGGTTAAAGCTCTGAATTTACATTTCATAAAGGAAAATGTGTTTTGATTTCATTTTAATTCAGAACAAAGCAACTTTAAAAAACTTTTTCTACATAATGGAAACTCATAATATTTCAGTTTTAGCATTTGATTTCGGGATTTTGGAAAGGTATTTCAAATTATACCCTGCAACTATTTTTAGTATATCCTGAAATAATGGGGATATATATATACACATGAATAACAATCTAAAATAGCAAATATAAATTCAAGTCTAAACAACAATTGGGAATGTATATATTTTTAATCAATTTTTCTATCAGACCCTTTGTTTTTCTAAAAAGAAGTTTTGACAGGAGAAATTAACTCATTTCATACTGAAGTTACAAATGAGCTGTTAGTGGAAACGCCCAAATCAGAGGTTTGCTGTTTTGAATCCTGATGCTGTTCCAACTGAACTTTTTAAGGCAAATGTAGCTTACTGTGTTGCTGTCCTGTGCTCTATAACATGATAGTAGACTGCCTACTTAAACAAAATGCTGTCCGAGTGCTTCAGAATAACCCTCAAGATTAATTCTGCTTTATGTCTTATAAAAGTGTCACTGCTATGTTCATTTACATGTCAACGAAACATCAAAAATAGAGGTGTGCATCTTCCTTTTTAATATTGCCTTGACATGGAGATGACATATTACCTTTCCTTGTGACAATGGCAGATCTTGGTGTTTGCCATCAAGGCCACTATTTCTTTGGGTTCAGCCTGTAATTTACAGGATCGAAGTTGCTTAGAAGAGTAGTAGTGTGGTGGACCTATGTTGTCCAGCTGTCCAGTCTGGAGACCAGATTTGGGAGCAGGTTGGGGCAAGAAGTCCCTGTAACAAAGAGCTTTGCTGGAACCAGCTTGAGGAATGACGTTTAGATTTACTAGCCTTCAGGCTTGCCTCAGCYTCCAAACATTGCAAATCCAGTGAAGGGGCACTTACAGCTCAGGCAGATGGAGGCAGAAAAAGCTTTATCTTCTGGGGTAAAAAACTGTACCACTGGGTAAAAAAACGGGCTGGATGGCTGGGCCCAAAGAGTTGTGGTGAATGGAGTTAAATCCAGTTGGCCGCTGGTCACAAGTGGTGTTCCCCAGGGCTCAGTATTGGGGCCAGTTCTGTTTAGTATCTTTATCAATGATCTGGATGAGGGGATCAAGTGCACCCTCAGTAAGTTTGCAAATGACACCAAGTTGGGTGGGTGTGTTGATCTGCTTTTGAGGGTAGAAAGGCTCTACAGAGGGATGTGGACAGGCTGGATCGATGGGCTGAGGCCAACTGTATGAGATTCCACAAGGCCAAGTGCCGGGTCCTGCACTCTGGCCACAACAACCCCATGCAACGCTACAGGCTGGGGGAAGAGTGGCTGGAAAGCTGCCTGGCAGAAAAGGACGTGGGGGTGCTGGTTGACAGCCAGCTGAACATGAGCCAGCAGTGTGCCCAGGTGGCCAAGAAGACCAATGGCATCCTGGCTTGTATCAGAAATAGTAGGACTGGGGGCATGATCATCCCCCTGTACTTGGTACTGGTGAGGCCACACCTCGAATGCTGTGTTCAGTTTTGGGCTCCTCACTACAGGAAAGACATTGAGGTGCTGGAGTGAGTCCAAAGAAGGGCAATGAAGCTGGTGAAGGGTCTATAGAACAAGTCTTATGAGAAGCGACTGAGGGAACTAGGGTTGTTTAGTATGGAGGCTGAGGGGAGACCTTATCGCTCTCTACAACTACCTGAAAGAAGGTTGCAGCGAGGTGGGTGTTGATCTCTTCTGCCAAGTTACTAGCGATAGGACGAGAGGAAATGGCTTCAAGTTGTGCCAGGGGAGGTTTCCATTGGATATTAGGAAAAATTTTTTCACCAAAAGGGCTATCAAGCATTGGAACGGGCTGCCCAGGGAAGTAGTTGAATCCCCATCCCTGGAGGTATTTAAAAGACATGTAGATGTGGTGCTTAGGGACATGGCTTAGTGGTGGATTTGGCAGTGTTAGGTTTATGGTTGGACTTGATGATCTTAAAGGTCTTTTCCAACCTAAATGATTCTATGATTCTATAGCTATGTGAAAATGATGGAGGCTGTGAAAGCTAGGTGTTAAATGTGATGTCTGCTAATTTACATGGACTTGTGCTATCGCTTGCTTTGCTTGCAGGTTATCTCCTATTTTCTCATGAACTTTAGTTAAGCCATTCAGAAAAGCTAACATATGGCTCTTTCTACAACTCTTGCTTGCTATGAATCTTCTTTGTATTGTAGGCAGTTATAAATTTATCATTTTGTGCTAAAAGCTGCAGTCTGTTCTTGTTTTATAACTTCGTATTTTGCATACTAATGGTATTTTATATCACAAAATAGTAATATCCTCTTCTATACCTTTTTATTATCTGCATGTGTTACAAAATATTATCATGTTTTCAAGTGTCCTTAGTAGACATTCTTGTATACAGTCATTGTATGTCACAGAAGCATATGGGCTTGTTGGTAAGGTAAAATGTTGCTGGGAGAAAACAGGTTGTTTGTAGTTTGCCAGTAGAATGCACGGAAGAGAAAACGAAGCAAGTGGAAGCAGTTGAGGTGAATTTTTTTTGGGGGAGGGACGTGAAGTTTATTTGATCTTGTGTTAAATATTAGGTATGCAGAGCTGCTTCTCAGGCAAAAAAACTACCTCAGGTTGTTCTTTTGGCTTTAGGTTAAGTACTCATTTCCGCAGTACAGACTCAAAAATAACTGCGAACAATTTCAGGTAAAATAAAATAGAAGTGTTGATGAGATTAAAAGATTATGGAACCCAAGAACAATTTATATTTGAATTTTTGCTTTGAATTGTACAAAATGGAAAAGTTTATTCAACTTCATGTCTTCTAGTCACGTACATATAGGCTATATACTAATGACTCAAACATGGATATAAAGAAGAATCTCCTCTAGTGCAGTAAAGACAGTGAACAGATGGAAATTTCATTGAAACTGATACTGTGGATGTTTGGCAATGATGCAGGACACACGGATCCCAACACAACACTCTGTTAACTTATTGCATCAGCGGACACGCTTTATCTAGGGTTTCTTTACAATCTACCATATAATGTAATTTTTAAAGTATGGACGCTTTCTCGCACCCTTCAGAAATGTTTGCTCTTCATCCCACAATCCAGAAGATCATCTTGTTTTTCTCAGAGAGACTAAAGTGCTCATAAAGACTTTGCAGACCAGCCTAACATTTCATATACCATGTGCAATGGGAAAGGACATGCAGCAAATTACTACGCAGCTGCTCTGAGCTTAGGTACCCAGCAAGCACTTGTTCTCTCTGTTTGGTGTGTGTGAGCATGCAAGCAGAAGCATGTGGTGCTGCTGCTGTATCCATAGCACGGAAAAGGAGACAAGCAGCTGCTGACAGTATTTTGCTATTCAATTTACATTTGGGAGTTATCCCTATTACCTGGATCCTACTGTTGACATTGATGAGCCAGAATTAGTGCACAATTGTTCATTGCTGGCTGGGCTGGCTGTGGTCTAATATGCATAGTTCTGTTGAGAATGATGTTTCCAAGTGCATATCCTTCTAAGTGGCAAAAAAAAAAAAAAAAAAAAAAAAAAAAAAAATCAACCTTTTCATGGAATGAGTTGTCTCCATACCAGTTCTCTTCGTTGAGATCAAGTTAATCAAAACACTAGACCCAAACTTGCAGTTTATTTATTTAGAGCAGCCTTTCTACAAGTTAATCAAAACAATAGACCCAAACTTGCAATTTATTTATTTAGAGCAGCCTTTCTACATTCACACAAGCCCCTGAAAAAATGTTTCCTAATTCAAGCACAAGTGAAGTTTGCAGCTAATATTTACCACCTGAAATACAAATAAGAGGATATAGGTTATAATGGTGAACAGGTATTTCTCTTTTTATAAATACTTCTTCTTTTATGCACTTTATTTTTGACAGGCCATTATACTAACACCCGCAGGCTCCATAGAATCACTGTTACAAACATTTAGAAGTAATGAATACTTACTGTTTAATACATCTGGTAAAGATTATTATGATGAGAAGGGAAATTAGAAGAAGAAATGGAATAAACAGTAATTGGCCATGAACTGTGGAATGAAAGAAAAGAATCGGTGCAACAAGGAGATGAGGTGACGTTAGTGAAGAAAATGACTTAATAGACAGAGAAAGGGAATTATTTGGTCATTATTTGACAGATACAAAAAATATATGGAGGATGGAAGGATGAAGATAGAGTGATAGGCTTCAGTTTATTTGAAGCTATGAAGTTGCACAGTAGTTTACCTGTGAAACTGTCTGGTTTTCATTTCATGATTGTTTACTTTTTGTAGCCAGTGCATCTTCTTTTGTCCATTGCCATCTTTCTTTTAAATCTTGCTCTAAATTCTTATTTTATGTGGACTTTGTTCAATGCAATGCCATCAACTTCAGTGTACTGATGTACCCCATTGCATTGTGTGTGCTTCATCTCATGGAAATTTTTCGGATCTTTGTGTGTTTAAACTGCACTAGGCTGAAATTCTTTGTGTAAGGTACAATCCAGTACCCTCTGAAACTGGTGGATTAGACCCACACTGCAGGCAATGAAGAAAAAAAAAAAAAAGATGTAGGTATGGTGTATGGAAAGATGTATGGAAAAGAAGTAGGAGAGCAAATGAATGCCCTTAACACCCAGTGATGACAGAAACCTGACTACAGAAAATGATAATGACCCATAGTTTATATTTAGACAGGGAAACAAATGTATATATGTATAAATGGCTATTTTACAGGTATTCATAGTCTATCTATGTCAAATGAAATGAAGTTATAAAATTTCATCAGCCTGTTTTCCCTTCTGTACTTTCAGCTTATTGCAGGTGACTGCAGGGCATTTCCTTTGAATGGTAACTTCCATCTGTATATCAGGTTACCAACACATACAAGCCACATAAAATATACAGGGTCTTGATTACTTTTATTAATTTCAAGATCTTGCCCACAACAATGATATTTATTTAAGACTGTAAAACCTACAGTCCCTCAAAATCTTTTAAGAATACTGTAAGGCTACCTTCTCGTTAGCGTATTGTTTTTAATTGCAATACGAGCTTCTATTTTTACTTGATGTTACAGAACACTGGCTTTTCAGTAAATAATACTATTGACTGATTTCAAAGTTTGAGGACCAGGCCTAGATCCAGCCTTATTTTCCTCTTTAAGAACAGGTCATAGAAGTAGGGGACATCAGACTGGGCTCCCAGTGGGGAGAGGGAAAATGTGTCATGACTTTTTTTGGGGAATGTGAGCAGTGCCACCTGGCTTATTGAGTTCATTTCTGTAGAATCAGGCACAGTAGCAGGTGACCTGCCTCAAAGTTGTAAATTCAGCCTTAATTAATTTTCAAGAGCAGACAAGGATCTGCATTTGAAAGTAGTCATCTGATGTTTAGCTTCCTGACATCACTGCAATCAGCTGTGCTATATAAGAAATCTCGGAGGAGATGTAACTTGTTGGTATTCAATGTTTGACTTTTTCTGAAAGAGGGACATATCTGAATCATCCCAAACTTGTCATTTCAGTCTCTCACAAGTGGGACCACAGCAACTGAGACAAAGTTCTTCAGATTCCTTTCCCTCCCCCAGCTCTATCCATGTAGTCTTAAAATTTTGAACAGGCTCCAGTGCCTATACTGTAAAGACAAAGAGGCATTTGTAGTGAATAATTATTTTTTGGTATCAATAATGCAATATATATAATACTTAGGAAATAAGTTATATTAACATGGCTGCTGAGCATTTTGATGTGTACATGACTCAGAAGTGATCAATTCAGAGTTGGGATTTTTGTTTTATTGTTAATTTAACTTAACGTGTTGAACGGATATCATGCAGGCTTTGATTTCTGGCATTCAGAGAGATGTGTTGGGGACATGCAGGAAAGAAAGGTGGAAGAAGGGAGATATAAATCGCCCATTGTTTTTTCTCTTCCCAGCAGAGGAGTTGGCATGCAAGCAAAAGTAAATGGCTATGTCTGTAAATCTAAAATACAGTTTCTGCAAAAATAATTACATTTAAATGGATTAAAAAATATCTACTCTGCTGAAAGTCAATACAAAGATTTTAAAAGGTAAGGAAGGAAAATATTGTACTCTGGGGTCCTTATGTCTACATTTTATTTGAGCTAGAGTAATTACACAGAAGATGCAAATGCTGTCGATAACACATTATGAAAATCCACCCTTGAGTTTGCAAATTTGTGCATGAACTCTGGGACATCAGCTTGAAAAGGTTTAGCCCACAATGTCAACTCTGAACAAATGATTAATAATAACAATACTATTGAGCTGTGTTTGAGTTGGATATAGAAATCTGGCCTGAGAACCAAAAATGTGTGTAAAATGAATAGCCATTAAAAATCACTGATTAACACCCATATTGTGAACCTTTCTGTCAGATTCCAGAAAACAAAAATCAATAACATTTTAGAGAAAATAATGCTTAGAGAGCTGCCAGCATCATTTTACTTGTTAGGTGACTAAACGAAAGTGATTGCAGAATCATTGAGCATGAATCTGGTATAACAGCTGCTCTCATTTGTAGGGCTCCACTGACTGCACTGAAGTCACTTCAGATTATGCTGGGATAAATTAATTCTTAATTTGGCCATTGTTATCTGATTTGATTCTTAAAAGATCAAATATTTTATACTGTTTGCAAGATAGAAGACTTGTATTTTCTAGGCTTAGACAAAGCAGTTACATCTGGTGAGGCACACATTTGAACCAGGATTTCTATTGTGTCCTTCGCCTATTCTGACCTTCTCTAGTTTTACTTTTTACTTCCAGAGAGTGGTGAGAATTTTTACTAACAAAAAGCCCCAACATTGCAGTGTGGTGTCATGAATTCATGTGCTAAGGATTTTTGCCAAAGTTCTTCATGGCGGATGTACCCTGGTTTAATCCATGGATTTAGAGAGGTTAGCATTGCTTCTGATTACAGTAAGGAAGGAAAAAAACAAATTATGTAAGGGGGGAGGAGTAGGTTATAAATGCAAGTAGGGTTATAAATGCAAGAGGGGGGATAGTTCTTTAATTTGAACTCATACTGTATTTATTGGTGCCAGATAGACTGCACCTTGAATACCTTTATTTTGAACAAGTAGTGAATTCCAAACTAAGGGTGAGGATTTTTTAAATAAACCTATCAGCATGTCCACACTATAACTGGAAAGTCTAACAATAGTATGGATACACATATCTGAGCTAGCATTAACCTAGCTCTGGCCCCCATACCTGTGTACAGATTTCATCATGTGTTGAACAAATCTGTTGAGGTCAATGCCCTTGAGCAAATATTTGCACTGAAATGTACATTTCTGCTTTTCCCAACATCTTCTAAAAGGAGACATGGAGAAGAATGGGAGGAGGAACAACAGAGGACTCTAATCCCTGAATAATGTTCCTCAGTGACGACTATGGAAACAAGCTATGAGATGGGGGTTTTCATTTTTGTAACAGTCATCGTGCTCCCAGCCTCGTCTCTGCTTGGCTGAACCCACCCTCTGACTATGGTGTAGATGCTTTAATGCAAGCCAGTCTTTAGAACACAATGGGATTTGTAATACTCGGTGGTAGATGTTTCACTATGACTAATTCATAACAGTGTCCGGGTTCTGATGGGGACTCTCAGACTTTTGTGACTGAGTGACAAGCAGAGCTTGAGAACTCAAAGCCACTATGAGAAGTGTAGGTTTGCAACAATGCAAATGCAGACACTGAATAATTGTATGGAATTAATTTGGGTTCCTATTCAAACAATTCATGATGACAAAAATATCACTGAGCTAACCGGTTTCTTGAGTTCACACAGCTTTATCCAAAATTCCTTTCAAAAGCTGTTTCCTTTGACTTCACTGGACTTTGAATCAGACCTTCTTTGATACTGATTTACCTACTTATATTTTAAGATTTGAGGATATCCACATGATCTCTCAGTACTCCTCATGGTTTCGTTCTTACAGCTGGAATGGTTGATGTTGATTTAGCACAGCCAAATTATCATGAATCATGAGTCAAACCCGGACGTGTAAGAGTGGGATCATGTTTTTAAAAGAGCAAACTCCTACTCTCCTACTTGACCAATGTAAAGTGACTCGGGCAAGAGGAAGAAACATTTTGTACTTTTGGATTTTATTGTTAGATGTTTCTTTCTTGTGAATTGGCTTTAGTAATTGCTAAATTCCATCTGATAGAAGTGACAAATAGTTTTGTTTTCCAGCTGACAATTTCTTCGTTGTTTCTAATTTAAAAACCCAAGTACTTTATGCATAAAAGAGAATTAAGATTCCTTTCTTTAAAATGTAGTGACATATTTAAAAGCTTCAGGGAAGTTGAAAATAGAAATAGTGCAGCTGACTTCAATAAGCATAACCCAAGAGAAGTAGAATAAAAACATGATAGCATAATAGTTATTACTGCTTAGTAGATATCTATGCTACAGTAACCCCTAGAAGTCTCGGTAAGGCTCACGGACTCATTGTACAAATATAAGACAGACTCTGCTCATACTTGCTCAGAATCTAAGGACTTAACTGCAAAGGGATCTTTACACTAAAATTTCTGTGCCTTTGCAGAGTCCCTGCCTATGCACAGAGTTCCTCTGGTGGAAATCCAGCTGCAGGGTCAGAGTTTCATGGCTCACAAGCAAATCCAAATGCAAATGTAAGGCTTGATACAGACAAATCAAATGCAGGTAACTCTGGAGTGTTCAGCAATGCTAATGAGCAATGCCAAAATACTGGCCATGTGATACATCTATATATTATAGTTACATGAATGTGAAATTGGTCTCTATCCGTCTGATGCTTCAGATGCTGCTGCTGCTTGTCTTACTATACTTCATTGCTCATTCTCTCATATTTATTGTGTCTCACTGCAAAATGTTGAATGTATTATATTTAATTTTTCTATACCATAAATGCCAGAACTAGACATTTATTTCATGGGTGTTTGCTTTTGCAAGCAACCTAGACTTGAAGACCTACAGCTTTCTCTCAAACCTATGTTCCTACAGGGTTTTTTCTTTTTTTTTTTTTTTTTTTTTTTTTTTTTTTTTTTTTTTTCTTTCTTTCTTTCTCCTTTTCCTCTTCTGTCCTAATCTAGGGTTTCAAGCTGGCAGATTTCTTGCAAGTGTCACAGGAGGAGTGGATAGTGAAAAGAAGGGGATGATGCTAAGTCCAGAAGCTTCTGCCCAGTTCACTTGTTTTTTACCTCCTTATATTTTAATGATTGTTTTAAGTGAAAGGAGCTATTCATTTTAGAATTTTCATCAAAAAGGAAAATTTCTTTGCAGAAAAGATTGCACTGAGTTTCTGCTACTTTAAACTTTTGCCATGTGCCAATATCTTTCTGCACTGCCAGTTAAAGCTGCTGTTCTCTTCTCTTTATAGTGGGTTATAGTGACTTCTTCAGCAGAATTCAGAACTCTGAATTAGGTAAACTCCCTAAGGCTTGTCAGTGTTAGCTGATCATCTGCTGTGGTTAGTTCTGCATCTCCTCTTTTTTTTTTTTATTGGGAGAGTGAAAACCACCATTAAGTTGATGAGTAATGGCTTGAAAAAGCATGGCACTAAGTTCCTAAATGGTGAGGAAATAAGACAACTCAGAGTGTGGGGTTCAATGGCAGGAAGTCACTGTGTGGCCAGTAGTACAGGATTTTTTTAAACTTTTATACCAAGTACAGCCTACATTATACCTGTGTGAGAGGTAAGCCTCTGAACTGTAGAAGAGAAACTACATGATCAGAGGTCTGAGAAGACCCTGTAAACATAGCAAGCCTCATAGCTTGCTCTTCTTGTTTATTATGTATATATTGTGTATATAATGATCCTTTTTTAGCTCACCACTGTGCTGCAAGGATCAAATAATTATGCTACAGCAGTGCTTTGAAGATGCAATGTGCTATAGACATTGCTACGTGGAATTTGTCTGCTTTCATATGTGGCAGTGTGCTCCTATCAGGCAGTGTGCCCTCTTCGGTGTTTTTGTTTCTAGGGTTTATCTAGAACAAGTCTAGGGGTGCAGAGGAGTTTTACACCGTGATCCTCAAGGGCAGACAGGTATTTAGGTAGTTACTTTGGTAAGTATTAAGCTTTCACTCTTTTGAAGGAGGATGTAGACATTAAGATTTCTTCAGTTGGGGAGAAATAGTGCAAATAGGGAAGCCTTTCTGCCACCACTGAGTAGGAATGGATATTGTGGCAGAGAACTCTGATACCAATACCACAGTGAAGTTGTGGGTGAAGTGAGGAAATAAGCTTGAGATTGGTGCTAAAATTAGCGAATGTGGGATGGAGATGTCAAGTCTGGAGTTGTACTTCTCTGTAAATAATTTAATCCTGAAGTAATGTCTTCTGTCTGAAAATAGTTAATTGGCTATTTTATAGCAGCAGACTAACCTATTCAGAAATAGACAAGTTTGGTTTTTTTACTTTGTGGTAGGTGACTCTATACTCCTTATGAATATGTGTATCTGTATGCTGAAATTAGAGTATCTAGACTCTTAATGAAATGTATCCTGAATAATTTTCCACCTTTTGACTTTCTCAGAAGGAGTTTAGAAACATAAGATGGAAGAGTTGCTAATATAAGTGAAAGAACAGATGAAATGTTAGTTATGTAAAACTGTCTCAAGTTCTTAGCTCTTATGCTAAGGGGGAAATCAGTGCAGTGCAGGCCAGGCTTGGGGACCTCTTGTAGCCAGTTGGTGCTAAGTAGATATTGAGAGTCTTGTTCACCCCCCTGTATGAGGACATTCAGACAGTTGAAAAAAGCCATGCCAGGAGCTGTATTTTGGTTTTGTTTTATAACCAGAGATACTACCAGAGTAAAGCTTTTGCTGTTGAAGGATTGTAATTGCAATAATTGCAATAACCTTATATGGAGGTCCAGGACTGAATCCTAAATGGGAGACTGGCTTTGGAATGGGGAATTTGGAACACAGAGATAAAACAGCCTTTGAGCTGCTTATGAAGAAATGGATGAGAAATCTATTTCAGCTTTGTTAGATGTCAACATTCTCCCTCACTTTAAAATAAACCTTACTGCAAATCTACATGAAATAAGTCCTGTTTTGAGTTTGAAACTGTATTTAAGAAATAATTTGGTACCTGCTTCTCTCTTCACTGAAGAAAGGGGTGATTTAACTCTACAAGTCCTCAGGCAGACTACTTCAGCAAAATCATGCTTGTCACTTTAACAGTAATATACTTATGGCTGAAGTATTCCTCTGCCTTTGCCTGTACAAAGCCCTCTACATGTCAGTGTGATTCTGTCAATGTAAACAAGAGCAGAATCTGCTTCATTCTTGATTTAATAGGAAATGCTGAATTGCCTAACAGGAATTTTTTCCTGTCTCTCCTTCCCCACTACCCTGCTAGTAAATGAAGAAATTTACATGAAAGAATGTAAAGAGTAGCATCATCAGCTGTAGTAAAATAAGGTACTCTGAGATTTCCTATATTGCTGGAAGAAAGAATCGTTAAATCAGAATTGGTAGGAAACTCTTTGCACTGGAAAACAAAATACCACTACGAAAACTAGTACTGAATAAAAAGACAGAACTAACCAGTTATAGGCAGTAATATGGCATCCAAGAAGAGGTCTCTGTCAGGAGTAAAATTACAGAATCTTGATCACATTAGTGTGGGCATAATTATATAAGAATTCCCATGGATTGCAATGATGATACTTGCACATACAAATATTTGGTCTGTTGGGCTGCTAGTGGAGTGGTTCCTGTACAAAGATTGCTTCTGGGCTTTTGGCTTTGTCATAAGACAATGATGGGGATTTTAACAAAATCCACTTCTTTTGCATGAGATCTGTATGTTTGGCCTAGTGCTGTAACAATACAGTTTTAGGGGTCCTGAGAGCATTAGCATTCAGCTGTGCCCTTCTGTTACTGACGGAACAAAGTGAGGTGGATTTTATTCTATGGGATTTTCCCCATTTTTCATGTTCACCCCCTCCAAAAAAGCAGAGTTATGGCCTTATGGCCCCAGGACCAGGAAATATTAGCCAAGTAATTAATAACAGCAGCTGTCAATGACACAAAAATAAAGTTGGTAAATAATGTTCTCAAGGACAATACCTTTTAGTTCTGAGAGCAAATTGAGCCAGTTTGTCTTTTTATCCTTGTTGCTTTCTTTATATTTTTGTGGAAACACAGACCATTTTACAACTGAATTTCCTTTGCAGTGTCTGCCTCATCCTGAGCACTGGAACTTGGACTTCACTCTCATTCCTCCTTCGCATGAAGTAACTTCTTTTTCTGCGTTCTTGCTGAGCCAGTTATCCAACCAATCGGCCCCTTTCCTCTATCAGCCAGCCGTGTATTCTCCTTTGTCATTCTGGGATGCCACATGTTACCTGTGCCTGCCACCTGTTGTCACGTTTCTTCCACAAGGTAAAGTCCAGGCTAAGATGTGCCTTGCAGGTTTCCCATGCAGTCAGCTATATTGTCTCCTTCTCTGCTCTTTTCTAGTATTTCCTCAATTGAAGTCTATTTCCTGTTTCTAGTCTGTAGCCTTAAAGGACAAGGGAGCAAATATGGGCCAGAGTCGTCTTAAAAATGCCCATTCAAAAGCTCCTGTTGCTGAATTCACAGTACCCAGCACAGCGAGTCTTAGGAACCTGTACTCTATTGACAGGTTATGTGTTATTTCAGCTCAAACTGATTTCTTCACAAACATGGAACAGAAGCCACTAAAATATGAAAGGAGGAAATTCTGGAACACAGATTTATTTTCTTCGGTGTAGTTTGATCCTGTTCCCATTTATTTCAGTGGCTTTAGATCAGRCCCTATTGCTAATTTCTGTTCCATTCAGTTTCCCTGGTAACGTTTTATTTTTAGCATCATTATTCTTCAGAGATCTGGCATGGAGGGTTCATTTTGAATAGGAACTATTATAATTTTATTTTAAATGTTTCATTTCATGGGCAAAAATGGAAAAAAAAAACCCAAAAAACAAAACCCTAAGCTGTTCCACGAAATATCTATAAATATCTGAAAAATGTGGCTATATCACATGGTTAAAACCTTTATAACTTTTTTCCCATGGATTCAGTGGAAGATTTTTGGAAGACAGGTTGTTATGCATTCATGTATTTTTAAATCTCTTAAAAATCATTATCCTTTTGTACACTAGAGGTCTGTTATTCTGATTTTTCAGATCTGCTATCATAGCAGGCCCCAAACTGTCAGCAGCACAGTGATTCTAAAAATAATTGGTCTGGCAGAAAAGGAGAAATACTTCTCTCATTCATCTTCAGCACTAGTCACCTTCTCTCCCTGAAAATTGGCAGGACAGAAGTAAAGAAGCTTGGAGACTGTATCTGTTTCTATTTCTAGGTTCTATTTAATGACATATATGTATAGTCATCTGAGTGCCTTGCCTAAAAATTTCTTCAGTCTCTATAAGGAATGAGACTATGTGAAATTCTTAGTTTGGAGACTCCAGCAATCATTATATAATGGGATTATAACTGGAGGTTGCAGAACTTCTTTGCTTTTTTCTCCAATATTACCTGCTTGTCCATTTGAAATCGACACGACGACTCTGACTAAAGAACAAGTGTAGCAGTTGATAAGAAATTTTGGTTTTCGTATGTTGATTTAATGAATTAATTATGATTCATTTTAACCCTTTCTCTCAACTGAGAGAGTGGCCAGCCTCCCTGACAAAAAGCAATGCTTGAGAACTTAGGCTGAATTTAGTGGAAATGAAAATTACTCTACTAAACATTAATAGGGTGAAAAAGTAAAAAAACCATACAAACAAACAAAAACCCCACAGTCCTATGTCAATATGATGCTTAGAGTTCAGTGATACTACCTCATTGACAAAGAGAAAAATGTAAATTAACATTTTAAAGCTTTCACTATTTTTCAAGGTAGTTTGGATTTAGAGTGCTATTTGCCCGTTAACAGATCAAGGACTCTCTGATTATGTCTTTCACTCAAGTTGCATAGGAAAGATAATCTGTCAGAATTTATCAGCAGATGAATAATTATTTATCCTCTTATGTAGGCTCCTATTATAGTATTTGTCAAGCAAGTTCTCTCCTAGGGAGGGATTATAATATGAGCACTACATGGTGTGATGAAAGCCTTCCTGTACCTGAGGCTTTGTCATTTCCTTTTATCTGAAATAATTGCCATAATAAGACGTAAGGTCTAAAAAGCTCTTAGGGTTTTAACTGAAATTCCTGTGCTATTCAGAAGATGCCTTGGTTACAAGCAGATGCTTCTATTTTCCAGCAATCCTGAAATCAAGGCTCTTCTATAAATGAAAAAGAAACCCTCATTTTCTCTGTTGCTAGGGAAATGGTAAGAGAKAAATAATCCTTCCTCTTCCTTGAAGAAACGACCAATTCATGTCATAAAATGTGTCATTCTCAGTATTTTTTAGCTCCATATCTTCATCTGTCCAAGCAATCTTGACTAAGTCTGAGATAAGATAGTCTGACAAGACTTAGATGCTAATTGGGCCAATAAGATCTCATCACTATCTCTCGAGAGGTTAAGTAAAATGATGAGAAAGTGGCTAGTTATGGCCATTGGTCCATCCCAGCTGCCATACCCAAGAGTAGTGCTAATGGGAGTGCTAATGGGTTGCTTTCTGCCAAATTTACTTGTTCTCTTCACACAGACACATTTTTTCGCCTCTTACAGTGAGCAGGAATGAAAGGCTTTCTAAAAGAAGGAATTACTGGAGCTTACATAGTACAAAGGCTCATACAAATTGCCTGTCAGTCAATTGGATTTGATGGGCAGGAAAGACAGATTGGTGAGGGAGACAGTTAGGACATTTGCTAGGTTCCAGCTAGAACATTTCTCATTTCGAGGTTTTCAATTTTAACACTAAGGGGAGAGCTGAAATGCTGCTGCTTTCATTTGTCAGTGTGGGTTAATAATTAGCCCCTGCTTGCATTGATGGTTTTGTTAGTGCTGATTATTTGATCTGCTTTGGAAGACACTCTCCTGTTTTGAAAACTACGTGTGATGGTACGGCACATTATTTGCACTTCCCTTCTGTAGAATCTTTTTGTCCTTAGCAGGGAGAGAAGGAATGGAGAGCATTCAAATAGGTACCTTGAAGCAGTATCAGCCTGCCAGACGTGTGTGTCAGTCAGCTTTTGTTTCTGTAGACAAAGGGGCATAACACTGCCAGTGATTGATACTGCCAATACAGTAGGGCCCAATACTGTCTCAATGGGCTGTGGTACAGCAGTTTATGTTGGGTTATGCAGTACCTTCCCTGGTGTCCTGACTGCTAGCACATAAATGCTTGGCAGAGATTAGCCTCTAGGGTCACTTTTTGACATAATGGCCATCTATATAGGTTACAATCACTATCTTTCTCACTGTGTAATGACAAACACAGGGAGAGATTGTGCTTCACAGAACATGTGCACTCTAAGGAAAAAGGAAAGTAATGATATGGTAAAATGAAGAAATGGGTAAACACAACCTATTGTATGGAGTTGTAGTTTTTGTGAGAAAAGAAGGGAGGGTAGTAGGACATGGCATCAGTGCTATGGTGAGGAGTGCTAGATAGTATAGTATTTAAAAAATACCTGGATTTCCACTTTTCTAAGAGCATTAAAGGAGAATGGAAGAAATTGGAGACACCAAAGATTTCCAGACCTTGTTGTCTTCCCCTCTTGTCCTTGTTCTGTTGCTTGTCAGCAGTTTCCATGCTGGTTAATCACTGACCCCTGCTACTACTACCCCAGGTTTGTCATTTCCCAGGCTCTTATTGCTAACAATTTTCAAAGCGCAAAGCCTCACACAGACTACTTATGCTGGAACAAAGAGATCCAGGGCTGCACTGAGCCTGTGTGAATCCACATGTTCTACATAGTCATACTAAGGATAGTGCACTTCGTTTCTTACTGGCAGTTATCAAATAATTCTGGTCATTTCAAGGGAATGTTTCTTCTTATTTTTTAATCTTTTAGAAATTAATTTAATCCACCCATCAAATCATATATGTGTTCATCTGTGTACCATATTTTCACATTATGTCATCTCAGGATTGCTTACCTGGACAGAGCTGTAAGTGGTAGCAGCAGCTAGAAGATTCCCTGTTAGATTTCAAGATATAAGATTAATTAATCTTGGGTTGAATTGACATTTCCCCCAGATTTACCTGGTTCCAGTCAATTCATTGGAATTCAGATCCTGAAAACACTGAGTGATTATGTTAGCTAACATACAGAGTTGCAGAAATTTTTAACATCCATTATGATAGTTAAAGGATCTTGTTCATTATAACTGGGTCATCACTGTCCCAAGAGCCACGACATTGTTGGTGTGTGGNTTTTTTTTTTTTTTTTTTTTTTTTTTTTTTTTTTTTTTTTTAAGGTGATGTAGATGACAGTTTGAAAAGAAACAGCATACAATATACAAACCTTTTGTCCTTTTGTCTCACCTTCTTAATTAGCATTCACTACTCTGGTATATACCAAAAACTCTCAAGGAGTAAAAACAAAGCCAACCCAAGTGGAAGAGTTTTCTTTCTTAAGACTCCTTTCAGGCAGTTAGGAGTAGAAGACTCATAGATTTGAACTTTGTGTTCAATGGAGAGACAATATAGTCGACAGAGATGTGGCATAATATGTTCCCAGAGACCAACACTGCTGAGCCAAAAGGCAGTCCTTTTCTCAGCAAGGTGAAGAGTCACCAGAATCAACTGCATGCTCAGCAAAATGTCTAAAAATGTGTATTGCTTCCATATTTGGAAAGTATATGTCTTCTTAAAAAGACATAGATGGAAAGTACTTTCAACACTCTTATGCTTAACATGATAGAACTGTGATATTCATCCAGAGGCTTCCGCTTGCATAGGTTGTTCTATGGTATTGGCACCAGAGATGTGTAAACATTGCAAACATCTGAACTTCTGGATTAATAGCTTCTTAATTCAATTGAATTTCCTGTTCTGGAAAGATGAAAGATCTTTTCATTAATGCAGGAAACAATTACTGCAGTTTACATAAGGTCAATTCATGCTTTTTAATATAAAGCAGTATTACTGTGTAAGCCGCTGCCACTGAGTACCATTATGCAGTGAAATCCATGTAGGATACATTTACATGGAACACTTATTTCGGTCTCACAGAAGAGAGCAAAACTGAATAATTTTCAAACATGTAATTTTTTTCCCATTTAAGTGATATCATCAGAATTCTACCAGGAACTGGCAGCACTCAGTAAAGATTAATACAGTTACAGGAGATTATAACATCTACCAAATGTCATCTTTGTGCCCTAAATATAATACACATAACAGACACTACATCTCTCCTTGTAAGTTATTATACTGCTAATTTGTTTCATGTAGTCAAATCCTTTTAAGGAAGTGAGAATCAGGTGGGCTCAGAATTCAGTGTATGAGCTATATATCAATGCTAAACTCTCTCTGGATAATCTAATGCTGCATGTTGCCACAATTTTAAAGCAGGAATACGTTTACACTTCACTATAGATACTGACTACACAGAAATAACATTTCTGCCTTGAACTGTTGTCATTATCATTTTTTCTAAAAGTAAATTTTAAAGTCCAGTTTCTGCAGTGATTTAGACAGTGTCTTGTTTTTATTTGTTCAAAGAGTTCATTGATTCCACATAAAGCAGTTGCACTTCAGGTGAAACAGGCTGGTAAGTCTTTACAAGACTGGTACAAGACTGGCTATAATAGAAGATGAGATGTGCAGTGTTGTAGTGTATGATTCTGGCAGTTGGATTCCTTATGTACAAGAAAGTACCATTGATTGGAATAGGAGAGATGGTCTTGCATTAGAAATGCAGAATTTGAACTTCATTCTGTGGGAAATAGGTACAAAAACTGCACAAGTGAAGCACCCTGTAACTGCTATAGGGTTATTGCCTGGATAAGAAATGAAGGATCAGGCACTATAGCTTTTTTCATTTTTCTGAGGATGCAAAGCACTCTGGACATCAGATTAAAGCTTCTGAATGATATTTAATCCTTAATTTTTTTAGAGTTTTTCATCTCCAGTTTTCCACTAGTTATTAAGTCCTGTTAGAAAGTATGCCAAGTCTGTGCAGCTATGTTGTTTTATATATAATAATTGATCATCATGTATCTGTTTCAGATTTTAAATTCTTATCAAACAAAGCAAGTTAGATGCAGTTTGTGGTATACTGCCAATCCATGGTTTGTCCTTAGTGTAGCAATAATGCAGTATTATCTAGCAGCTACATTTGTTTCTATGGCAGCAGATCTCTTGCCATGTTTCTCTACAGGTTTTTCTTTGTAACAACAGACCGTTTATACAGTCTAACACTGCTTAATGGCACACAACTGCTGCTGCCCAACTCACCATCCTTGCTAAAAATCCACTCTGTGAGCTTAACCTGGCAATATGCTCCTCTCATGAGTTCTGAAGTATTTCAGTTGTGTTGGTTCCATGTCCAGTGTTGAATTAGCTACTCTTCTTCCTTGTTGTAGTTTTCCAAATTTTTAATCTTGAATCTCATGAAGCATTCATGTAGCTTTTATATCACTTCACAGATTAAAATATGCACTCATCAGTTCCTTTGGTTCCTCCCCTGCCCCCTCCCAATGTCAAGAGCTCGGGGGACTTTGTAAACTAGGCACATTTTGTATCTTAACTATGGAGGAAATTAATTGTTTTACAGTGACCCACTCTTCAATTATTTGATGAATAATTGAAGAGGAATTAAGAAAGCACTGATTGTACTAATTATCTGCCTACCATGCTTGATAAACATCATGTACAAATTTACAAATGATGATTTTGTGCTTTGTTAAGTGCTGCTTAATCTTCCATTTTGGAAAGCACCTTAAACTTTCTCCTGACTCATTGTTACAACTTTCTCCTGACTCATTTTCTTTTCTTGGATAAGTTATAAGATTTTTTTTTGCTAACTTGTATCTGAATTCTTCTACTTGCATAATAGAAAAGGCTAGTGAAAGGAGGACTCTTTCATTAATCTCATTAAAAATGAAAGCATTTTAAGAAACCTCTTCCAATGGTCTGCCTTGGTTTAGCAATTAGACAAATCTGCAATCTGTTAGACTTACAGTGCTCACAGCACTTTTGTTTTGTATTACCAAGCAGAATGTGATATATAAAGCCTTAGCTGTCCTGATCATTTAAACCACATGCTTCTCTTCCATTTTTCTGCTCATTATTGAAAGGTGGAAACCTCATTGTCTCTGGTAGTAAACCAAGGCATTAATTTGGCATCAGACCCATGGTAGTTCTCAGGAAACTAAAACCTAGAAGTGGCTAAAGCCTAAAACTATTCCCCTGCCAGGCTGGCGCAGTGTCAGTGTTGGGAGATACAGGTTGCTGGAACCACTTCTGTGAAAACTCTAGTGAAGATAACTGTCTCAGACTATACAGAAAGATAAGAAGTACCAGAGGAGACTGCAACTGATACCATGCAGAGGTTTTAGCTAATATGTCTTTTGGGCCTGGGAACAGATTTTCAGCCCCTGATGATGCTCTGCTAAGAAAAGTATACACCTGGCACTCTGCTGAGTATCCACACCTCTTCTGGTCTAAAGCAAACAAGTTCCAGGGTGACTGACCCTCAGGCAATAAACATCACATGAATATATATATGTGAAGGAACACCAAAAGAATGCATACTGAAGACTTTGATAAACATAGGCTGTACTAATTGAAAAAAAATTATAGCTAGTTTTAGGGAAAATTCAAATAGGGCTATTGTTTGCAAAGCATTGATTATATTGTCATATACTTTACAGGTAAAAATGAGCAAAGCTATTGCTCCCAATTGTGTGATGTTATTCTCTTAGCAGAGCTGGTTTTCTGGCCCCAGTACAGTGTAGGAACAGACATTGTAATCATCAAGCTCAGTTTGAAGCAGGAACAGAAATAGGAAAAGAATCAAATTCTGTTGATCACATTGCACCCAGATATGCTCCAGTCTCCTCTGAATGATTTGGTGAGAGAGCAGAGCTTTCCCTTATGCATCATTTAGTAGCTGCAGAGACTTGACAGATCCACAAATCCCCATGACTCTCATTTCTCTCTGAGCATCACTGGAAAAGTAATACGGTTGGAAAAAGCTGAATGACAGTTGGCCTTTGAAGGTAGGGAGATTTTTCTGGGGGGAAAAAGAAAAAAGAAAAAAAAAGAAAAAAAAAGTTGGTTGTTTTTTTTCTTTTTTTTTCTCAAACGTAAGAGGTGCTTTCTAGGTCTGAGCAGACTTGCTTGAGTTCTGGATGACTTCTCATCTTAGCTCTTTTTTTTAGCAGGTCTATGCTGGTAAAGCCGTGGAATGTGCAAGTTTCCTATTATCCCTTATGGCAAACCACTGGAGGAACAGTTTTCTTCTATGGGAGGTATAACCAAATGATGTCTTTATGCATATTTGGAATGCCTGAAGAGATTACTGCAGGCAAAGCAGAACAAATTTAGAGAGAGTATTTGTAGCCTTGCCACAATTTGTTCCTCAATTTAAATTATCTGTTTAGCTTTCTCTTTCTAAAGCCTGGCTTTAACGCATTAACTTTGTGTTATGTGTGCGTGTGTATGCACATGTACGCAGCTGGAGTTCCCTTACTTTCATTTTGAATGTGCAGTACGGAGACACTTGTTGGTTTTGTCCAATGCTTGATACATTCTGTGCTATAAGGTTTGTGAAGAGATTTTATTCATGATTCTATGAACCAGGGTTGTAATGCCTTTAAAATGTTCCTGCCAAATTATCTGTGCACTGATCTGTCACATAAAAAGTCTTCATAAATCTATGCCAAACTGATTACGGTACAAACTTGTCTTATGTGGCTTCTTATATCAAGACTTCTGAAGCTCTTTTAAAATCCAGCACAAAGTAGATTTAATTTTCAGTTTAATCACTCACACCTTTGAAAACTCCTTTGCATGATTAGATACAGTCATCAATCCGGATCACAGTGAGCTCTCTTAATTTGGTGACAGTGTTGCTGTAGCCAGAATGGTCTAAGAGAATAAGACAAGGTTTGTCAGTAGAGGTAATTTGTCATCTTAGATCAAGTTTTATAATATAACCTCTACGTCAAAGGTACCCTTCAGAGGGGGACTTCATTTTTAGCCTAACTTTAAATTGTGCCTGTTAAAATGTTTGAACTAATTGTCTAGGCCCCTTTGTAGTCCATGGAGGGGGCCATTCCCAGAGAAGAACTCATCAGATTTGTATTAGACGTCAGCTTTCAGCAGAGTCATACCCCAGCAGGATCTGTTTTACTCTCATGCATTCCTTCCCAGGATCTCTCTGAGCCATACCTGGGCCATCACTGCCTGTAGCTTTCCCAGGCTACCAATACATGTCCTAGACAGTGGGACACCATAACCTTGGCCCCCAGCCCTCAGGCTTCACACAGCCTCATTCAAGGCAGTCATCTGCTGCAGATAACCTGCTGCCACACCAGCATCTGCTGCTGGCCAAAGTAGAGGCCTCTCCTGAAACTGGCTACTCATGTGGTGGGGTCAGGACATTCTCCAGGCCCAGCCACAAGCAGAGAGCTCCTTCAGTCCCCACGGAGGGAGCAGTTATCGCAACTGTACGTATACTTCCCTTTCTCTGAGAGACAACATACTGTTTTCCGATTCTCTTTTGCCCAAGGGCCCCCATCTTAAATTGTCATGGAAATCCTGGGACAGGGATTGCCAAGTGACCCAGATCTGCACCATAGCTTGGGGTGACACCAGTCAACCCCAGGATGCCTTCGCTGGGAGCACAGCACATGTATGATGTTGTTGTACCACCCAGCAGTGCGATGCCTGGCTGGAGCCAGCAGTGCCATCAGCTGCCCCGTCCCTCCACCACCCCAGGCAAGGCAGGTCACCTGCTAGAAGGACACACAACTACGAAGTGGCAGCCTGCACAAAGGCCCAGACACATGTGGGAAAGCTTCTCAGAGTCAGTTTGCTTTGCTGCCATGTATTGCAGGGGCCCTGCTAGTCCCTGTGGTCCTTAWGCCATTGGCAATGTCTGTATGTGCCTCAGCTACAACAGTGTCTTCCATCCCAGGCACTTAGGGCCCTGCTGTTGCCCTGTTTCAGGGTGTTTCAAGACAGGCTTGGAGACAGTGTTTGCTGTTACATACCTTGTGTGGCTTCCAGATAAGACAGTGTTTTTGACAGCATGCCGCTACGGGTAACGTTTTTCGCTGTTGCCAGCAAAGGCTGTATGTCACCTGATGACTCTAGCATCCTAACTTCTTCCCCTGGGGAGAGCTCTTCCTCTCAGGTTTGCTCCTAACATCTTCCCTGTTCTCATTCACAAATCAAGGTGGGCCTCACCGTGTCCGGCAGCTCAACCCAACACTAGCAAGGTGGTTTAGAGGCATTAGGGGCTTAGCAATGCAGCTGGTCCTGCAGAATGATCTAGCAGACGTGTCCTCACATGGCCTAAAGTTCCCAATTCACTTGCTTTCTTTTTTTTGTAAAGTGTTTTTTGGATAAAGACAAGCTTGTCTGGACACTGTTCCTCATTACTTTTTACAACTACGCAAGGTTTTGAGGTTTCCCACTGATGACCACTTCGACATGTCATGAGATACCTAATACTGAAAAATAATTTGGGAGGGAATGAGACTTCACTTCACCACAAAGATGACTGCACATCAATGAGGAATTTTATCTTTATTTTCATGATGTTAGCACAATAAACTCACACAGTAGCATTGATCTGTACTTATTTAACAAAATACATTTATAGCAATTTACAAATTCTTTTCCATTTGAAAACATTGCATAACATTTTATTAAACACAATACTTTATATAGAGAATTCTCATTTAAAAACATATTTTATTTTTGAGTATTTTCTTTCCTCAGTAAAGCACAGCCTAACAAAGAAATTCGTGCCTGTTAGCAAGTAAGAAAATCAGAACACTAAGAAGATGTCACCTGTCAATTTATTTGATTAATTTTAAATTAAGGTATCAGTGGAATGTAAACAAAGAGTAATTTTACAAAAGGCTCCTTATCAAATATACATGCAGAGGTCTGAGTTCCAATGTATACATTATTACATTTCTGCTCTCTAATGTAATATAATTTGATAAGCCATTATTAAAAACAGTAGCCTTTGGCACTTTGAGTAAAAAAGAATATATCAATATTTATGTAAAGAACACAATTTCAATGATTACACAAGAGCTTTAAAATCTTTTGTTAAGAAATAGCAAACCTTAGGAAAAATATCACACTGCACTTGAAATAGTGCAGCAAGTTTTAGAGTAATAAAAGCAACACATATGCCAATATATATCTGACTAAAACCAAGGAATAAAGAACAAACACTCCCACCAGGAATCCTGCTGTTTCCAAAACAGCTAATTGCCAGAGGGAACATTTTCTAATCTTTGCTTTATTGCCATTATTCTCCATTTCAATTTTCCATTATTTCCAGGTTCATCTACTTATGTTCTTTTCCCCTGCACTTACAAACTAACAAATGATTGCATCTTATTTCCCTGCACTGATAGGCCAACAGTGATTGTGTCTTACCCATTCCTTTAAAGCTAATCCTACCTGCTTTATCATGTACCTAGACTAAACTAAATCCAAAGGGTTTTGTTCATGACAATCCAAGTGTCTGTAATTCCTAGGAACCTTGTACAAAATTTGATATTAAATACCAAGGACTAAAGAGTCATCCTTTTAAAAAGAAAAAACAAATCCCGACTTGTAAATACTAGAGTCTGAGAACATATTTCTAAAAAATTACTCTTTTTTTTTTTTTTCCCCTGGTATCTATGATTATTTTTCCCAGCTAATGTGCCTTAAAGTGTGTCTTCAACATACTGTGCCTTTAACATACACAATATGCTGCAACCCTGCTGGTTAGCTTCTTATGTGTAACCTGCAGAATACTTCCTCTTAATCTTCAAATGTATGATGGGGTCTTCTTTTATTACTAGCAGGAAAAGTGTGGACATTTCCTTAAGGACCAACACTCTTCCACAGCACTGGGTGATGGGCAGGTGAGGGAAGCATTGCTTGACAGGATTGGCTGACAGCACTCAGCTAAGCCTGGAGCACCTGTATAATTGGGAAGGTATATAAAGCTTTCCATTGACTCTGAATCCCTTCTTCTATACCAATTAACAAACACCATCCTCATACTTCTGAAATTACTTAGGGTTGGGTTGGGTTTGGGATTTTGTTTTGGTTTTGAGGTTTTTTTGTGGTTGTTTTTTTTTTGTTGTTGGGGGTTCGTTTGGTTTTTGGGCTTTTTTTTTTTTTTTTTTTTTTTTTGTGTTGTGCTATTTATCTTCCTGGGATGGGATGATTCTTCCTTCTACCTCCTACTTGGCTGGGGTAGGGTGGGCTTTTCCTCAGAGTTCTGTGGGTAGGGTCTGTAGACAGGTTCTGACTATGTAGTATGTATCTGGTTCTCTGATACCCTAAATCAGAAGAAGACTTAGAGCAAAACACCCCTCTCAAGAAGCCAGAGAACAGACCTGATCTGCTACTACTTATTCAGTGAGGGGACTGCTAAGCCATTCCCTCCCCTTCCTAGCAGGGGAGCTGGGATAGTAGTTCTCTTTCAGGTAGAAATAATCTAGGAGAGAATGAGGAGCTGCACTGGGTGAGTACTGCCCCTGGCTTCCTTCATGCTTTAAGTTATTTAAGTCAGAGCCAAATGTAATGAGGCATTTCTTCTAGCATGCCCAGGACATGCTATGCTTACTCCTCTCAGAGCTTATCCTTTCAACAATTTTTGGCAACGGAGATTTTTAGCAGGCAAGTTCTTCTGTTATATTCAAAGCTCAATTTACTAAAATAATCCATGTTCTCTCAGGTGCAGAGGCCCTCCATATTCTTAAGTGGCAGCGGTGGGAAAAAATATAATGCTTAAGAAGGCTCTGGAGGGTGTCTCAAGGAAGGTGAACAGTAGTAGTGGCACAATGCAACACTCATTCAGTGATTCTGCAATACCAAGGCATTCCATTTTTAAAGTGAAGCATAAATCCCCTAAATGATGGTGATTGGGGTGAAACTTGTCATTGTTCTTGTGGCATACTAAGCAAGTGAGGTGAATGACTGCTTCTAAGTGTGAGCTATGATATTAATTACTGTCTCCTTGGAAGCTGGTCAGGAAAGTGGCCAGTTTATTTACTCATGGCTCACCCTTCACATTTGCACATCTTGCAGTTATTGGTGTCCTGCATTATATGGTTAAAAACTAATAGAAAAATGGAAAGGTTGCTGAAGGACAGAATAAGAGGTTTAAAAATGTAAAATCTGAATTACTTGTAGTACTTTAAAAGACCCCTTAAAAAACATAATTTAAAACAATTCTACAAGTTAGCCCACTAAGAAGCAGCCTCTTCATTAGTAGCACCTGTTCTTAAACAAAAGTTGAGCAGTAGCAGCAAAACTATTCAAAATAGATAGTTATTCCATTCTAATGGAATGTCACCCACACATTTTTTTGTTGCAGTAGACATCTTAAAGAACTACACAAAACCTTTGCAATCTTTGAATGTGACAGATCCACTATAACAAAGCTGTAAATATTTCCTACGCTAAATGAATGCAGCCAGCATCATCATATTATTAGCAATATTACTTTTAAAGTAACTGCACATCAATATGTCATGTGTTTGTAGAGTCTAATAAGTATGCAATTTTTCAAAACATGTAAAGTTATCATCAGCACCATCCTGTATTAAAGATTTGGTGCAAATCCTGCAAAGGTGAATATATACCACTAATACAGCCTTTGCTGTGAAAAATTCAGTCGATTTTGGACACAAATATAAATAAAATAAAAAGTTGGCACATTCAGGAAATAAAGTGTCTGTGTTCAAGACAATTGTTTTGATTGACATCATCACCCTCAGATAAACATTTTGAGTCTGAAGAAACAAGTTGCATGAAAATGTTTCACATTAGTTAGGTTCTGGCATTGTGCTTTTCCCCCCACCACATGCTTTCCACAGGCTCATGCACATTGCACATCAGCAGTGTTCAACAACAGTTGGGCTGCTGGTCAATAATTTGGCACATCAAAGGTAAATATCAGCTCAAAACAAAGAGAGCAGAACCTGTGTCAAGATGTGTTTACTTTGTGGTGGTACGGACCAGCTAATATGTCTCCTCTCATTCCTTGTATGCTCGTGTAGGGGATGTGCCTTTATAGAAGATGTTTCTGGTGTTCTCTGGACTGCTCCCTCTCTCAGGGATTAAAATGATGTTACCTTTTCTTCGAAGTGTTGAGTCCCGGCTAGAAGAAATGGACAGAGTCTCTGAGCCAATCTCACTTCCCTCCACTGGCGTGACTCTTATCGTAGTGATTCCATGATGGTGATGCTCACTGTTATCTATGTTGCTCCTTTTCCTATCACCTGACCCATAACTGTCTTTTAAGGAGTCACAGCTCTCAGAGTCTCTGTTAAGATCATTTAGCTCATATGTCTGACGAAGGGTGACTTTTTCAGGACCTTTCCATTTCCATGACCCACTTCCTTCACCTTCTGATGGCATCTGAATTACAGGTCTGTTATTTTCTGGATGGGCCTCAACTCTGACAATGCTACTTGGCTCATGGTCTGTCAAGGTTTTGTATCTGATGGCTCCTGTACAGGTGACTGTGCTTCCCTCTGAACTCTTTGGACTGCCCTGAAGCACTCCTTGCTGCTTAGACATGGCTATTACTTGCATGATTCTTGGCTGGCTATTGCTTCTACATGCAACGCTCTTCTCAGCAGCTTTCAGCCATTTAGCTCTAGCTGAACTACTTTTGGGCGATGTGTTCACGTTCTCCTGAGTCTCTTCAGGAATATGCACTAGCTGGGATGAGCCTGGACGTGACTGAATAGAGACCCTTGGCCCGCCAGAAAGACCTGAGTTGTTACAACCTGGTACACTGCCAGGTTGAATTTTCAGGTATTGGCTAGTTGGGCCATGATGATCACCATTTACACCCACTCTGGAGGGTTCTGAGCTTGACCTCATTTCGATAGCCCTTGGCGGTGACTGGCCAGATTCAGTCTCTATTACTTGCAGTGACAACTTTCGACTTTCATTCTTGTTCTTCCACTGGGAAAGCAGCTGTTTGGAACGGGCAGAATCCATTGATGCGTGTATTGTTGCATTTCGTCTTGCTGGATCTTCCAAGGATGGTGTGTTGACTCTTGGCAAAGTGTTGCTGAAGGTAACCATATTTTCCTTTCCCATTGGGCTTCGTGGTGTTATTATTTCTACATCAGCATTTGCTCTCTTGATATTGGTCAGAGACCCTGAATCTCTGTGGTTTCTRTTCAGGATACTTTCTGTACGGTGAGAGACAATGCCATCACTGCTGCTACCGTTTTTACCTGGCAGGATTCTGTTGGCATCTTGACTGAGGTCTGTCAAAGACCTTAGAGGTTCTCTGTGAAAATTTGGCTGAAACACATTCTCGTCACTTGGTAAGAAGTTCCCCACAGCATACAGGCCCTGATATTTCAACAGAAGCATCAACAATCAGTTATGGAAAAAAGAGACATTTTAAGGTATTTTAATTATATTCTTCTGCCTTTAAATAAATATTGAGTGATAGAATTAGTCCAGCTTAACTGATAGGGTATGCTCACTTTCCTTTCCTCACCAGTATATCCTTATTCCAAATTCTGTCCTCAACCTGGTACATCTAGATATGTATGAAATAGTCTCAGTAGGATAACTAGGGCACATAGTTCACGGCAATGAATAGTTGAGGAAAAGTTTTAGCCTCCTTCAGTTTTCTTCATTTTATAAAGCAACAGATACAGCTGAAGAAAGAAAGTTTTATTACGAAAATAACAAAATAAATGTTTGCAGTCTTCTAGGCAAAGCTATTTTACAGCTACACTACTGTCTGCTCTGATTTACTGAATATTGTTACAGCTTGAGTTGTTCTCTGCCCTGTGATTCTGCCCTTTCTGCTGCATAATAACTGTGTAATACAATATCTACATGATAGAACAATTTATCAACTTTAAATCAATTGCCTCCCAAGCTGTGCAGAACTGTAACAAGATTTAGTTAGACAATATTTTCTTATTCAGCAGACTCACTGTAAAATGCTCCACTGAGAGAGAATATTCCATGAAAGGGTCAAATGCCTGACTCAATCACTTAGGTTACTTGTTCTTTACGCTCCTTTCAGAGTTATTTCTAGTTTCACATTATTTCCCCTCCCCTTCCTCTTATTGGTGTGTAGTTTTCAGGGCAGATTTACTGACTACTGGGTATCCAGGACAATGTACGCTCTGATGTATGTTGTCATGCAACAGTATATGGAGAAGACCTAACAAAGAGCATACTTGTTTGTGGATTTCAAACATGGGAACAACAGCTCCATTTATGAGTCTACAACAGCTTAATCATTTGAAATAATATTCTCAACAGAGTGCCCTTCTGCTCACAGTGCAATCATAGAAACTGACTTTAGTAGCTTGTGGGTTTTCTATTATCTACTCTGGTTGCTGTTTCTTCTGTCACTGTGAAAGCCATTTTTCCCCTGGTCACCTTTGTAGACCATCTGCATGTACCTTAGATTATCTTATCACAGAAAAAAGAGGGATCGGATATGAACTTATTTTAGTATTATACTAAAATTAATCATTGACTTCTTGGGGGTCAAAAATATCCCACTGGCTGTTAAGACTCTTCTGTTCACCCACCCACACTGGAGCAAAAACGCTGTCTGTAGAAGTTCCTGATTGCTCACAGGTACCTGGGTGGACACTGTGCTGAACAGCTAGGGCAGCAACAGTCATGTTGGAGACATACTGAGAGCAGCAAGCAAAAGCAAATGCTTGATGAGCTTCCCACTGACAGATACAAACAGGCCTATCCTACATACTCACTTACAGGACCCTTCCAAGGTGCTCCATCTGTTTTAACCCAGTACAGAGGAAAAGCATAGGAATAACCTGGCTTGGGCATCCTATTTCCCCTGCATAATTTCCCCAAGAGCTCCAAAGAATCACAAGGGTGTAATATTGCCTTTGATTTCTCACAGGTTCAGCAATTTACTCAGCTGAGTTGCTGCATATTAATTCAACCATTTTTTTGAGATCATAAAGCTAACATTGGCAATATAAACTCAGGATGGCAACAAATAYCAATTAATCCAATATTTTTCTTGCATTATGCTTCTAAGCATGGAATAGAAAATATGAGTATCTTTAAGTATTTAATGAAGCACATAATGTTAGAGCTGTTTCAGTATACAATGCCAGATGATTATATACCACTTTGTGCACTGTTATGGCACTTCAAATTGAAATACATATTTGCTTTTTCCTGTTTATTTTTAAAGTCATTACCCCTAATCATCTTCAACACATTTTGACTGTATTTTTAATTATGGCATGTGACCGTGATGAAAGGTTTTCGTAAAAAATACCAGTACTCTTATTACAGCCTTATCAGTTTTATTTGCTAAAACTTAACTATATGAATATTATATTTACCAAATAGAGAGCAATTCCTCCTCCTATGAGAAAGCCACAGTAAACATCAACTGGATGATTCTTATACTGGGTGATACGAGTCAGACCACATATAATTCCACAGATGATAAAAGCAAAGACCAGGAGTGGTTTCAGAAGTTTTGAGGAGTCTGTTAATGTAGAATTGAAGTACATCTTGGAAAAAGAAAGAAATGAAGAAGCAGTTGAAGAAACTTAAATTTACCTAAGAGATACTAATTTCTCGCATTCAACGTTTCTTTCACACATCACTATTACACAGTAATATTGCAAATAATCAGTTTAATTTTATTTTACAGCCCTGTTAAAATTTGCTCACTTACTGTAGGAAGATCTGAAATCACAAAGAAACATAGGCCGTGTTGCTTATTGACRTCAATTAGGATAAGGATTTTATGCCTAAATACTGTTCACAGTCAGAGCCTAAGTGTTCTGTAAATGTGACTAAGGAGCCACCACTTCTGAAATACAGAAGCCAGATGTCATACCAGATGAAAGCAATAACCTGTTCTAACAAAAGCTACCACCAGATGCTTTAGAGAGCCATTTCTCAACTGGGGGTCATGATGTCAGGGAGGTCACAAAAATTAAGTGGAGGTGGTTCATCAGTATTATTCCAAATTTTGGCCTTTCCCTGGGCAGAATAAATACTGGCAAGCTCCCAGTACATGCACAATTCCATTATCTAATTTGATTAACTGGTTGTTATTGATTTCCTCTGATTTTCACAGCATGAGTGATGGAATTACTTTTTTTTTTTTTTTTTTAAACTTCAAGTAAGTGGTCACTCAAACAAACATTGTAGCCCATACTGAAGAAATGTCATTGGTCAGATGTGGAAAATCAGCTGTGATTGCTGCAGCATGTCCTACAATTCCCTGATAGTTACTGATGGTTTTTGTTCACTTGCTTTGCAGTAGCACCTTGGAGGCCTCTGGGAGTGATTGTGCCAGTTCATCCACACTGCAATTCTATCGAGGTCAAATGAAACTACATCACATAAGTGTTTGTTCCTTAATGCCTCAAGTTTAAAAGCAGCAAGTCAAGTGAAGACAGCAATAAAGAAAGGGCAGAACACATAAAGGTTAATTTGAATGGTAAGTTAAAATATCACCCTGTAAGACAGATAAGCACTGCATTTTGTATGTGAATAATATGAGGCATCAAATATATTTTAACATTACACTTTTTGTTGCTTCTTAACAAAGGATGTGAAGCAGTTGAATCTTTTCTGTATTCTTAATAGAGCTGGTTTTATTTTAGCTGTTAGTAGTTTTATTTTGTTTTCAAACTGGGAGGATAAAAACTTACATCCATCCAGGATATCCAGGCAACACATCACTTCACAATATATGGCAAATGACTTTCTGACTTTTGTCTTGTATACATGAAAATGAACAGAGTTGGTTACTCACCGAAATGTACACTGCTGCAAAGGCTGCCAGGGTGGCATGTTGAGAAGGGAATGACTTTCTGCCAAGGAAGGACACTCAAATTACGCTTCTCAGTTCAAATACACTGTGCTAGTGTTCACTTGAAAAAAACACTGGGTGGTACAGTCATTTTCAGCTTACACTTCCTAAGCAATATATGATTGATCAGTAACATTTAATTTCTAAATTTCTTTTCCATAATCTGGAGAAAGGACCAATGTTAACGAAATGCCTTTGTTTTGAAGTAAATATTTAGCATGAAATTCTTTTTGTGTACTAAGAAAAGTGTGTGTACTAAGAGAACAGTGGGAACGAGCTAAAGACTGAATGCTTGATTGAGAGAAACATCTATACATTTCTTTCTATAAATAAATTTCCATAATAACTTTTCAGTAAGTACTTAATTATACAACTTATTTAATGCATGAACCTTGACCTTATGATTATTCTCACTGACTTCACTTGGTCTCTTTCCAAAGTAAGGACTCATACACTTTGATAATCAGGCCCTAACTTCAGCAACTGAATTAATGATCTTCATGCCCCTGCTTTGTTGCTCTAATAATGGGGGGATGACAGGGTGACATTCTTCTCAGAGAGAGGCAAACTACATCTTTTTTTGCTATGTCTTCAGGTTTATTTTTTCAATTTCAGCACTTTATAACATGATAGGAGTGAATGGAGCACAAGAACATGGAGAGGGAATTTTAAGAGTTACCAGGCCCCTTTCTGAAGCCCAGAACAAGAGGGTGAATGAAAATATGTCCAAACTGTGTGAGACAGTAGGCAATATCAGGTCTATTCTTGAAATTGCTGAGGGCCTTCTGCTCCCATTGAAAACCTGGGGACTTGAATAATGTGGACTGGGTCCTGAGTCAGAAACTACAGATATGACAATTAAAAGTGACAGCTTAGCTTCTACTTCTCTGACCAAGAAAAGGAGGTTTTGTGTAAGTAGCAGCTACACAGAAACATCACATGAGGCCCTCTAACATTTTAACATTATTCTCCTTATAGACCCATTTCAATCCTCTAAAAACAATAAAAGAAAAGTGATGGGAACATGAAGGAGAGATTTTTACACAGTGGAGTGAAAAACTTAGCTGGGGGTGGATTCAGTAACACCTGTTCTATGGCAGACATCTAGTTCATAGCTTGTAGAGGCCCTAAAAAACTTTTATGACCTCTGAGCTCTAGAAGTAAGTAAGATGCAGTGAAGATGTATAGCAGTTTATATCTGTACACTTATATCTCCTTAAAATGGCATGAACATGTAATGTAATGTGCTGGCTGTCTTGGTGAAGAAGAGTATGTCTATCTTGCAGCCACAGCAGCCACTTTCACCTGAGAAAGCTCAGCTTGGGATAAATACTTGAACAACCATTCAGCTTTGCAGATGGGTCTTGCGCTCCATGTATAGCCATTTTCCTAGCAGCACCTGAGTTAGCTAGTTTAAAATAGCAAAGACCGAAACATAGTCCATTACCTTTAGACAAAGACATTTTTCTGCAAAGCAACAGAGTCTACTTTCTAAATTTCTTTCTTATGGATTTTGCCCTGTCTGTTCTAAATTTTTGTGTTCTAAATTAAATGTGTGCATGTAGTTCAGTGTGAATGCCACACTGCTGACCTGAATTTGAGCCCATGGCTCCAGCAGGTTCATGACTCTGGCCAAGATGAAATAAGCATGATTCCTTTTTCGTTTCTGAAGACAGACCTAAATTTTTTTTTTGTTGTTGTTTTTTTTTCTTCCCCCTCTCCCCCCACCCCCAAACAAACGTTTCACAAATAGTATCCCTGGGGAACAAATTCAGGGTTGAGGACAGGAGGATAAAGACAGGATAAAGACATGAAAAAAATGTAAATGTTTGTAATGGCTAATCACCTCCTTTACCCTGTGCAGGTTTTAGTGGAAGCATAAATCTACTTACAGTCTCTGTGGAGCTAATATGTAGATTTGATTCTATGAACTTTAGTACCACTCAGAACTTAACCTTAATTTGATGGCATTTTTATAGTATATAAGGTGTGTCACTATGCTACAGTCAATTTTCTCTTTATTCTATTTTCTACTCATACGCTTTCAGGGCAAGCGCAGCATCTTACAGGCTAAAGGCACTCTGTGTACTCTCTAATAGTGACACTGCTTTTGTTCCTCTTATTTGTTATCTTTTAATCTAAAATGAAAATAATTCAAGCTAAAAATATGTAGCCTTTTTGTATGGCTCTCTATTGAAAAGGTGAACAAAGGTCTCAAAGAAAACATGTCCTGAACTCAGATGACAGTGTATCACTCTAAATGCTCATGCATGAGGAAGTGTAGAGGGGGAACAATGATGAGAAAGAGTCATACTGAAAGAGAGAGTCATACTGAGTCAGAACATCAGAAATGATAGAGGATAGAGAACTCACTGGAGATCTGAATAGAAATGACTGAAAAGGCTCTTTGAAGATAAATAGAGGAAAAGATGGACAAAGGAAACCACTGGATATTTGGGGATGTTGCAGAAAATGATTTCATATAATCAACTGGATAATTACGTGTTCTTCTCTATACTTTTCATAGGGGAGTCTAGAGGCAAATTTCTAGAGCCAAAGTTTCTGGGAAGTACAAATAAAAAATGAAGGCCATTAGCAATCTCAGAAGAACAAGTCCCTTACAAGCTGAAATTACTGAAGTAAAATTAACCTCCTGGGCTGGAGAAGTTATATCATAACTCCTGTAGTAGATGACTGAAGGAAGTATTGAACCAGTAGCGAGTGCTGATTGCTTTGGTAAAATTGAGACAGGCATAAGGAAGCAACAATTTAATAAAGGAAAAATGCAATAAAATTGAATTAAGGAGAAACTGAGGGTGATGCCAGAATATTATAGATCACCAAATGTATCCTCTATGATGGGAATAGATTTGAGATATCAATATGTGGTCATCTTCCCAAAGAAACAGAAACACACAAAAACTGATTGCTTAGTCTTAATATGTTACAACTAATTTCGCTGTTTTTTGCAAGTGATGATATTTAAACTTAGGAGTGATCAGCATTTTTGGAATGGCTACAGGCAGTCAATTCAGAGCAGTTGGCACTGTATTTGAGATAACGAAATGAATGAGATGTAATCATGAAAATTTTTCTGCCTGCCCACATGTAAAGCTACAGCGATTTCCCTGGGACACCATGTAGGTGCAAGACACTGCTCGCAAGCATCAGACTTCAATGGCAGTATCCCAGTAACAGCAAATGGTTATGGGAAAAGAGACAGTGAGGTGAAGGCTGATATAGTAATTCTGGTTATGCCTTTCACCAAAATTATTGTCACCAAATCATTTGGGCCAAATAGAGCTACAATCCTTCATTCCAGCTCCAGATCATGCCCACATATATAAATTGGAAAGATATGGCAAATTAATCAATGCTAATTATGAGTCTTAGTCCACTAGACATATTTAAGACCAAATACATCAAATAATTGAGGGTCTTTAATCATCACTGACATTGGTTAGTCCCAGTGAAAGGAGACAGATTACGAGATTTGCTGGAAGATACCTAGAAAGTGAATGATTTCATGATTCCCAAGTGTGTCAACCATTGAAATAAATGGAAAAGCAAACAAACTGGGGGAGAGATGCCTTAATATATAGACAGAACATTTTAATAATATCCATGTGACAAAAATGTAATGCCATGAGGCATAAAGTTAAAACAGAAGCTAGCATCTGGGGATGCATACAGAACAAGAAAAGAGTGCAAAGCTTTAGTGAAGTGGATGTGTCAAGTAACTCAGCTTCATGTCTATTAATCAGGCACACAGAGAAATTATGCAGCTGAGTCAGAGACAGAAAGTATAGTCATTTCAAGCATTCTATAATTTTGCTGTAACTTTTTTGGAGAGCAGGAGATTTAAAAAAGCACCAAAATTTTGAAGGACTGCAAAACATTCAAACATTCAATGACTAACAGGCAATAAAGGTTAACCTGGTGTGGAAAAGATGCGGAAGACTACTATTGTATTCAGTGAAGAGCTTCATGATTTCTCAGTAGTGTAGTGCTTATATTTAGGACACTTCATACTAATGAAGTCCTTGAACTAACGAGTAACAGATGTATTGGAACAGTACAACTTACTGACTTATACCTTCAGATTCCTTGTTTAAATCTATGACCTGTCATCAGTAATTGAATTATCACTATTTTATCACATCGAGCTTGTTTAAATTAAGATATATAGTCTGGTTTATATCTCAACTTGACTGATATGCATGTCCAAAACCTGCTATTATAAACTTCCCTCCTGGCTATCTAAGCAGGGAGGCTAAAGACTGAATGGTCAAGGAGGATAAACCACCAGTTAGAAATACCATGAAAGAAAAGGCATGTATTTGGGAACACACAGATTTGCACTGTTGTGGTCTTTCCTCTAATAAAGGGATTTTTTCAATGCTTTCAATATAAAAAACTTAATCAACTAGAGAAACAGAAAACAAACTCCTCCAACAAATCCCAAAACCAAGCCTCACAAACTAAGACCAAAATGACAGAACAATAATGCATGTTATACAGAGGTCTCAGATAAAGTACTTGGGTGACGACTTCTCCTGCCTGTTATGGGGAACTTACCCAGATCCCACTGGGAAAAGCAGTAGAAGCTATACATATTAAGAATTGTACAGGATATTATCCCCCTTGAAGGAGGGAAAATAACTAGCTACTAACGACTGTGCTTCAGAATCTGACAAAGTCTTCCAAAGCCCAGTGTTGGCCTAATATCTTTATACAGAAAACTGAACATCACTAAAAAGACACTTCTGCTCTCACCTTTGTTATAAAAAACTGACAAAACTCATTCCAACTTTAACTAGGAAAAAAATCTTGAAACTGGGACAGAAAATAAAAAATAAAATGAATACTTAAAAATGTACACAATGAAGGATAGAACCAACCTTCCAGCATTGATAATATTGAGATCAGCTCCTGAGCAAATATCTTCTACAACATATGAATTCTCTGAGCAGGATACATTTAAGGATGTATAGTTAGGCTTGCAAACAGTCAGGAAATATGGTGCCTGATATCCTGTTGATAGCTGTATAATATCAGTAACAAGAGCAGTAGAACAAAGACCAAACACATGAACACCTAGGAAAGAAATCAATAGAGCTTATTAACTTTATTATATGCATAAATCAGATTAGTTCATTGTGACAAAATACATTCAATGGAATTCTGGTGGCTTGTGTCATTGGACTTGAGAGAATTTAACTGAAGAATAAGATGTATTTTTTTTATGAAAGCTTACTGCAAAGTTGAATTCTTTAATGGAAAAAATTAAGATTATTTATGCTTGTTTTCTTCCTGTTGATACTTAACATTTCATTTTGATGGCTTGATGTCCTCCAACATCTTTTCATAAAAGTGAACTGCACTGGAGTTGCTTCAATTTGGAAAGCAGTTTTCTGAACTGACTAAAGGACAGCCAACTATTTGAGGAGAGCATATGTGCTCATCCAGTCCTTGGACTCGCCCACTGGGATACAGGCTTTTAATAACATTGACAGCTGCCCATTAGATCACTGCTCTGAGGACCTGCTCTCTTTTTATAACCAGGGACTCATCAGCTGGCAATAACTTTGGCTACCTTCACACCTCTGATATTTCTTGAGTACCAAGTCCTTGCCATGAGTCCAAATATTTAAGTCTTTTTGGTAATTGATCAGTGTTTCTGTCTGGTTAATAATGCCAAATTCACAAGGCAGTTGAAGTAAATGCAGTTGTTTTACTGAGCATTTTCAACTGCTCTTCCCCTAAAGATTTACCTCTAATTCCCTACTTGCACTCAGATAAATAAATTTATTTTTCATCTTAAAATTGAAAGAATGCTAAAGTCATTAAAATATCAAAGAAACTGCAAATTCAGAGTATGAATCAAGAATGAAATTCATGCATCTTTGAGCTTGTCTTTTTTGGTGATGGAATGGGATGCCATACAGGAGGAGAAGTGGAGAGCATGGGGTATCTTTACAGTCCTCCTTGCTGATGTTCTAATCTACCATCCCCTCTGCTCACTTCCTCACTGTTGCTCTTAAGAGGATGGTCATAGACTGTATAACCTCTCCTGTCATTACCTCCCTGCTTGCCAGACTACAGAAACCTAGTGTATAGTGTCCTACCAGGTTTTCAGTCTGCTGTCCTGCAGGTTGTCTTTGCCTAGGATGCCCTCTCTAATGAAAGATTTCTGGAACAGAGAAAACCTTTCCTTTAGCCACTCATTGGTAGAGGAAATTAACTGTAAGAAGGGGAATAAAGTCCACCACCTTTTCAAGTTCAGTTTTCATAAATGACAATTGAAACAAAGTAAAATAAAACAATTCAACATGTTCCTCTCTATCATTAGGTTGCCAGATTCTAGTCCTTTTTCAAGAGGTAGATAAACACATCCCAGAAAAAGAATGTCAAATCTAGTGACAGTTTCTGACAAGTTTTTACTGTCATGCTGAATACTGTGTCAGGTGGGTTGAATCCTTATGATGCACTGAAGACAGGCAGGGGAAACTATACGCTGAAACCATTACAAGGAAGCCAGCTCAAGGTGGGCAGAGAAGGAAAAACAAATTATTCTTTTAGAAACACTGATAATAGTACAGGAGAGGAAAGGGAAAATGGAGAGTGTAGATGCTGCATTACTGAGTATGGGGCTGCTCTGTCACTCCATTTGACAGTTTCTTCTCGCATTTGCTGGCAGAAGAAGATCTATGCCAGTGACAGCCCTGCACTGTTCTGAAAGGCTGTTTCAGAGAAGGAAACCTGCATGGTGAAAATTGAATGTATGTGGAAAGCTCTTCTTTGTGACTAACATTTGAAACCCACCAACAAATCTGACAGCTCTTCTAAGAAAAGAATTGAAGTTGCATCCTCCTGCATTAATATTGGCCTCTGTTCCAATCCCATTTCTTCTTTTGGACAGGCAGCAGTAGAGAATTCCTTCTCCTATCATTATCTGCAATGACAAAGGAGCCGTTAAATTAAATGTAGCAGTTACTCAGAAGACACTGATTGAATTCAAAGGGCTGAAATATAACTATACCACAACCAATGTCATCCACTGACATGTACTGGCCTTTAAAAGATTTGTATCAATATGTAAACATTCAGTAATGCAACTTAGCCTGAGTGAGGGCAGGCAAGAAGGTGGCACTGAAATTAAATGCAAGTGCCATACAGTATACAGTGCTCAGTGGAATCGGGGTCTTGATCCACAGCTGAAATTTGATGCTTCTACAATAAAAAAGTAATAATTAGAAAATCTCGCCTCTAAAATAATCCAGAGCCACTGCAATATCTTAGTGCTCCTGAGGTGGTTTTAGCACTCAGTCTTGGCCTCAAGCCTAGCAATCTCTAGCAGCTTCTAATTACGTGGCAGCCTGCTCTTCTGTATTTGTTTAATTTGGCTTGGGTTTTAACCAGATCCACAGCAGTAGAAAAAGTTCTGTCCTTATGGTCCCTATGAACACACCAAGCCAAACAGATTATAACTGAAGCCCTAGACAAGAGCTTATAATAGAAATAAAGAGGAGAATATAAATGAAAAATGGTGTTACTTGCTGGAAAATCCAGATCCATTTATACATTTGCAGTCTCAGGTTTGATTGTTTTCCTTTTTAAATAGTGCAACAACTTGGAAATCTGTACAGGGCTTGTACAGAGTTCAGAATAAGGGTTGGGTTGAAATACTGAAATTAATGAGGCAGTTCTGACCACTAAGAGGAGATTCACCTTGTCTATCCACAGATGCATTGAAAACTAATATATGCAATGCACAAAGCTTACAATGCAATGAGATGCTAAAGCATCTGAATTATGCTGAATCTGCTGTAATTACCAGTGAAGTTTGTGCATGCTAAGACCCCTCACCCTAGGAGAAGGGAGATACGATGGACAAGCTTAGTCTAACTCTTTTTTAGCTAAAGGCTTAATAATTGAAATTTCCTTTCTTTGCCAGAAAAATTGAAGTAGTAGATGTTGTCTCATTACACGGCAAAATCAGTGGTAGGGGTTATTTAAGGAATTATAATTAGATGAGAACTATGGTCACTATTATCTGTCTCCATTTGATCAATTTCCAGCTGAAACTTCCTGGAGAAATCAGTAGTATTTCAAACTTAAAAAACAGAGAAACTCTAATAGTTTTTAGCCAAGCTCTAGGGAATGTCTGGCACAGGGAAAAACACCAGAGAGATGGATTAGCTTGTGTGACAGAGGAGAAAATTGGGAAACAGCAAGGGCTATGTCAAGGAAAATTCAGAGGCTGGTATTTCCAAGGAAACAAACTCCCACAGTAGAGGAGGCAGTAGGACTGCAACTGCCAGCAGTGAATTTCTCTCCTTGCTGATTGATTTCCCAAATCAATGTGATCTAGTTTCCTGGTGATCTCTGTTAGAAAGCACATTGTTACTTTTAAGCAGGTTTTTAGTCAGTGGCTGGTAAGGGTTTGAACCTACACTAATATGATTCAATAACTGGTCCTAACATTTTTGAATGAATAATTAGAGAGAAAATATGTCAGAGGATCAGATTCAGAGTTCTTTGAAGCAAATGGAAGTCATGTTGCAATTCAGGTGTATCTATATTCCAGACATAAAATATCCATGTTGGTAATTTCATACAAGTCCAGTTGTTCCACACTGAAGTCTCCTGTGGTTTATAAATACATATAGAAAATCTCATATATGCCACAAGCTATAAGACATATGTCAATAATACAGGTAGTAATTTTCTGTAGCACTTCAGAGCTACAGAACAGACCTGGTTAAAAGCAGTTGCTGCTTACTAATGAGCAAAAAACCCCAAAGAAAAAGAAAAATGAACACAAAGCCCCAAATCCACACAGATCCTTCTGTAATAATGGCGTGGGAAAATAAAATACAAAATTCTGGATTTGTTGTAAAAAATTTACTATAAAGTGAATAGATTTGATATGTTCTCCAGTCTTGGGAAAAACAGTATATCAACAAAAATAATATAGAAAAAAATTAAGTCCTATTCTAATATTTATATAAGGCTTTAAGGAGGGATTGAGACTGGAATTTGCTTGTCTTCTCCCCCACCCCCCTATTTTATTTTATTTTTTCTTATTTACACTCTTTGGTAATATTTAAAATGTGGCTTAATCACACCTGTATTTTACTGAGTCTTGACCTTCTGCCTCAAACTGCAGTAAGTACCTGAGCTGCAGACAGAGGCTAGCATATGCTATGTTACTGGAGATCCTCAATTCCTCACATAGCTCATGCTTTCTTTTCTATATTTTACAGGTTTTATAAAGTGTGTAATTCATTGAAATGAATTAACGAAAACTAAATTACAAAATGCTAAACTCTACAAGATGACAATGACACATTTGTAATCTTTTTGCATTGAGCTTCATTGGCCTATTTTTCCAAAGAAAAAGGGAAGAATTGGATGAAAAAAACCCTAGTTCTTTAATTCAGAAGTGGTATTGAATAATAAAGAGCTGATGCTCTACACCATCTTCAGTGGCTTTTATTAAAGGAGGTTGTGTATTTCGCATTATCAGAGCCCATTCTCCAACTAATACAAGCACCACATTCATGCTCACACTAATACAAATGAACTACACCTTCCTAAGGCTTGCAGCTTTTAAGCAGTCGTACTTTGAAGCTTCAGGATTTACTTTCTTTACCGATCTTATGTTTGATAGGCATGCTCAAGTGTGGGTTTGAGTTCCTCACAAGGCATACTTTTGGTTAGTTGTCTGTACTGCTGGTAGGAGAATGATTCAAGCAAGAATAACATTTTCTATTGCAAAATTTCATGCATTGCTGAAATAATTTAGCTGTAATCAAAGCACTTAATAAACACTCCGTAATGAAATGGGCATCTTTCATCTCAGTTGAAGGTGTTTGATATTACCTAGGCTTGACATAAACTCTCTGAAGTAAAAAATCAGCTTTTACCCCTCTACTGTGGCCCAAGTGAGCCTATATAGATTCCTTTTATGGTTGTTTCAGGAAAGTCCACTTTGTTGTTATCAGAAACACTGTCTAAACTTAAGAAACCCAGCCAAACTGCAATACCAACAAGTTTTGGTTTTATTACAGTATTTGGTGTTTGCTGCAAGTGTCTGCACCAGGAACACTGAGAGTCTTAGCTCCCAGTTCCTAAATGAGTACAATTTTTAGCCTGATGGTTGTGCAAAATCCTTCAAAAATGGTTTCTAAAGCAACTAAAATCAAAAACAGTAAGAAAAGTTCAGTTTAAAAAAAGACAAATAAACAAAAAACATCCTGGAAAGCAAAGAGAGAACAGCATTTGATTTTTATATGGGCATCACATTTTACAGATTTTGTAACTGCAAATTGGCCAGTATTATAAAAGGAATGAACTGGTTGAATTTAAGGGAATTCAGAGGAGCTGGCAGCAGAGATACATTTGCAGCTGGCCTTAGAGAAGTGCCTAACCAAAATGCGCAGTCATTGCTGTCAGGGGAGAGAAGAGACCCTTTCAGAAGGTTGATTCAGCTTTTTAGGTTCATGGAATCACCCACTCAAGGTTAATTTCTCTCTCCATTTGCCAAACAGGAGTGGTGTGAGAATAAGGCTCCTATCTGAGCTGCCTAAAATCAGACACAATGAATTCCCTCTAGTGTATATATAAAGTCTTTAGATTTCATTTTAATTTGACACAGCAATTCCAGCAGGGACAACGCTCACCTGTATCAGACAAGTTATATTTTTTTTTCTGTAAAATAGTGACCAAACTGCTCGTATTCTGACAGGACATTTCTGTTCTGCTGAAATCATCTCCTCCCTTTGGATGAATGATTAAACCAGCCTCCTTTTGCCTGCTCTTAATGACTAACTCGCAATTTAGATGAGTCCCAGTGCTATTTGGGAAAGTGTAATTGATTTCACTGACATGGTTGATATACCTTCTCACTGAAAAAAGCTAGTTCTAACAGAAGTGGCATGTTCAGGGCTGTAAATGAAAGGTTTCAATTTCCAACAAAATCTTGAATTTTTGGTGTATCTCAGAGTATGGAGATGTCCTGTCTGTAAAAGTTCAGCATAACAGAATGATTCAAGCTATTCTCACCCAACTGTAGATGCTGTTTCTTAACATTAATGCCCACAATCAGGGTAGTGCAAGTAGATGAAGTGCTACAGGGAATGTTTTAAGGAGTGTGTCTCCTTCTGTTATAGAAGAATAAAAGATGAATTTAAAATCCTAAGGTAATTAGCCTGGATGACACTCTGCAGCCTAACTGAAACCAAAGGAGCTATTTTCTTTATGCCAACTGAAACTCTGTTCAAAAGCTTTAATAAGTGACAGTGGCACCTCAAACTTACCGTAATTGACGGCCCAGCAAAAACCAGACTAAGCAACATCAAGAAGGGAACAGACTCTTGTGTAGGTTCAATGTATGGCATACTCAGACTCCTGTCATAGCAATTAAATCCAGAGTGAACTGGCTTGAAGACATCAGTAAGTTCAAGAAAATAGAGGCTAACAACAGAAGATGCCAATATGGGCAACTAGAAGAGAAGAAAGCAGCAAATTACTGTTTGGAAATGGAATGCTTTTGCAAATACAACACAGTCTGTTAATAAATCTCTGTGACGTTTGCTATTTACATCTCACTGCTCCTTATCATATCCATTTGAACATCTTTAAATAATTAATTCTCTAGAGATACGATACTATTCAGTTGATATCTAATAACCCTGTTGTCTACCAAGCTAGTCAAAACACCCAATCCAATCTTCAGCCCACATAATTTAGCCTTTTCATCTATGAATCATTAAGAGACAAACTTTGATTTTTGTTTTTGAAAAGGAAGTACCACGACTGCAGTCTCCCATGTGCGGCCTCAGTGTTCTGTTGTTCATCATCACCCTTTTTGGTCCTTTAGCAACTCTGTCACGTATATGACAGTGTTTATATCAAAGCCAGTTTGCATTAAGTAACAGTTATGAAAAACAGTATCCAGTGCTTCCCTAGAATCTAAATACGTGATAATACAGTGTTCTGCCTTCGCACATTCATTTTGTAATTCTATCAAAAAAGCAATTAACTTTGGCAAGACTCGGTCTGTTTAGAACCATGGTGACTATGGTTCACAATTCTTTTATCCTCTAGCTATTTAGTGACTTTACCCTTCGCAATTACTTCCAGTAATTTATTAAGACCGAAGTTGGCCCCTCTGGGGATAAATTCACCCCAGTTTGCCACCAGCTCCCAAAAGCACAGATTCAACCAGTAAGCCTCTGTGGAAGGAAGTCGTTCAAGAGAAGAAATAGCAAAAAGGCATTTTGAAGCCATTGGTTTATAAGTGAAAATAGAGGGCAGCCCTGCCTCCAGGGTGGGCATCGGGGCATTCAGAGGTGACCAGCAGCATGTGATTATTCTCTGTATCCTCTTAGTAAATGCTCAGAAATGTTTTTTGTTTGTTATTTCCCAGAGTCCTAACTGAACAAGGCAACTTTAGAACAACTGCCTGCTCCTCCACTGAGATGCAATGACTCCTCCTCTGTGTCTCTACTGCAATGAAGGTACCTATAGATAATGATGTGAACTGCCTATCTGCTTCCTTTTCTTTTTTTCTTTTTAAGATGGCTATCATATTAACTTTTCCTCACTGTTAGCTGCAGCTGAAAAGTAAAAGCTTGCAACTACTAAACGGATTCACTTAGACCTTAGTTCCTTGAACAACAGGCTCTGCGTTATCCACAAGTCCACCTCTAGTTTGATTATGGTATTCTTAGGCAGGCAACTGTTTTAAATGGCAATATTGAACTATCAAAGATAGGTGATATATGAAGTGATATTTTATTGTGAGACACTAAAATAAAAGATGTGGATAACTTCTTTATTTTAAACTACTGTATGTAAGCTATAATTTTATTGTTAATTACAAAATCAAGGAATCGTAAGACTTGCATTTTACTGTCTTATGACTTCACTACAGGACTCCCATATTATTTCTGACTGTAATTACCCATTCTGCTAAAAGAAAAGAAATAATTCTAAAGGACTATGAATCTCCAACGTAACTGCTTACAATACTAATGAATAGGTTTATAGTCAATTTGCTATATACAGTATGTCAGATCCCACAAGACATTTTTCTTCCTACCTTTTTTAAAATACAAATATAAAATGCATCTTCTAAAAGTCTAACGTTTCTAAAAAAAAAGCAAACAGTTCTAAAATCTTCTAAACAGTATAACTGGCTATTTAATATATGAATATTTATGGAGTGTTCTGCTTAAGGCAGCAGTAGTTCTGTAATTATAGACTTCAGCTCCCAACACCTTGAAAATGTCAAATATAATTAGATAGTAGAATGTGTATTGTTTTAATTACAAAATGGAATAGGAATTTTCCTGCTCCTAATTAGAATAATAAAACCCCCAGCCTCAGTTCACATATCTTGACTAGTAAGTCTTTATACTCTTACTTCCTTGGCTGGCTAATGGAGAAAGAACCCTCTTTAGCTTGTAATTTAGACCTGTAAATGTAGAGTTTGACCCAAGCGGTCAAACTCTGGCTTAGAGTCTTAAAGTCAGGACCATAATCAGCATAGCTGCTGAAAAGGTTTGATTTGGGGTTTATTTCTTTTTTTTAAAAAAGATTTTTTTTTCTTTTCCCTCTTGTTATTTTCTTGAACTGTAAGTTAAGAGCCTTTATTAAGCCATAGGACTTTGCTATTAATAATAATTAATGTTATTAATATTTTAAAAGATTTTGCTGTATTGAGCCAGGAATTGTCCAAGCATAAGAAAAGATGATCTCTATTCCCAAGAGCTCAACAAGGATGTAAATACCTAGAGATCTTGTAAGGAAAAAAATAAAAGGTGAAAACGTCCTGTATGTTACGTAGCGCAGGACAAACCAAAAGAGCATTTGGTAGCACAATAACTTCTCTGAACTGATGGGATATGTAACAAATCTTCCTTCTGGCCAAGAGCCACAAGACATATATCACATATTGCAGAGAACTGAAAGAAGAGATGGCTGTGAGAGGAGTTCAGAGGTGGGAGATAACAGTTCTTCAGGTCGCTCATCACTCTTCTGTGGGACATGCTGTGATTGCTCCTGGGGCCGTTTCAGGGTGCTCCTGGTTTACTTGTGAGGATTAAGATTATCCAGAACCCTCAGTGCCAGCACAATTTGTTATTGGTCATATGATATAGCCTACACATGGAAGCCACACTGGTCCTGCCCAAAACCCACAGGTTGGCTACCCCTTAGCCACCAGGCCCAAACTTGCGGGGGCACCCCCAGGTAGATGGAAACGCTTCTGTCAGACTTCCCTATGATTAGTTTTCCATGGCTTCGAATGCATGAAAAGAGGAACCTGTAGAGCTGTAGCCCACGAAATACAGTATTGTCATTGCTACTAACAAGCCACAGATTTTGTACTGAGTTTGCATGGACTCAGGACTGAGGCTTGTCAAACATGCTTTGTCTGTACTTGTCTTGACCTGCCTGAAGCTTTGTTTTATTCGATTTAATTGTAACAGCAGTTTTTCTAATGACCTTAGAAATTAGGCTATGCCTAATTTGTTTTACTTTCACATATCTTTGTATGGTACAACTCTGCATGATTTTTGTATCTATATCTAGTGGTAACAAGCAGTTATTCTGTACAAAATGAGCTATTTATGACTCTAGTGCAGCGCATCCCAAATCCTTTGTCAGGTGCAGTAGGATGTTGATGGTGATTCTTCCTCACTCTAGGAACCACTTGGGTTCATTTTTATGTTTGCTAATGCACTTTTACACCTTGCTCTTTCTCTTTTGGTCTGTCTTTTCACATTGCATCCCAATTTACTATATGTGGCATGGTTTACATACATTGAATGCTTGTTCTTTGTACTCTTTGTTACCCCTAAAATCAGTTTTGCCAGCTGCAGTTCTGCATTTCTTTATCTGACCATTGGGTGAGTTGTTTATAGCCTTGAGGTCTCCAGTACCAGTGTATGCCCCATCTCTTACCATACACCTGTAACTCCTCCACATTGCATCCTCTGTAATGCAGGAATACAGGTCTGGTATGACAGCAGAGGTCTTGCAAATGGAGCAGTGGAAGGCCAAGCCTTAGTAGGAAAATCTTATTGGAGTGGATGGAACCCTAAATAGCACAAGGTTGTCCTTTGGATAGCTCAGCATCCGTGGCACTGACTTTTGTCTGCAGCCTTCCACCAGGCATACAACCTGTTGTTCTGAAGGAAACACTGAACTGCTTGCTCTTGAGTTAAAATGTAGGACCTTTAACTTTACTGTTCCACAGGGTCTCTGCAGAGCCCTAAATTTCTAATTCAATGTGCTCCCTCCCCTTGGAGAATTTCCAAATAATCAAAGCTTCACTAAAACCACATTCTCTCTGCAAGCGTTACAGGCAAGTCAGTAGCAATCAGATATTGATGGTTTCTTAAATGACACCATGGAGACAGTGAGGCTCAAACCAAAAGAAAAGCCACAAATAAGCACACACACCCCCCGCCGCCCAGTTTCTCTCTTACCTTGAAAGAATATGCAACTGGATACATACATAATTCAAAACTCTCTGGGAATCAATAGCCTCTATAAATTCCCTTTCTCTAAAACTGTACACTGGTCTTTATATATCTAACTCTTATATTTGCCAGCACTTAACTAAGCAAAGAGTCCATATTTATCTTCAGGAGAATAACATCTTAAAATCCATGGGCTTTGTGAAAGTGCAGCCATGGAGTGTCACATACTCAAATGTCTGAACCTGTTTTGTAGGTTGCAGTTATGTGACCTCTCTTTGCTTTCCTAAAATGCACTACAGGCGTTATCTCTTATCGCAAACTCATATCCAGATCCTGTGGTGGTGGTGTAGCGGGCTGTGTTGGTGGCTTCCAGCAGACACTCTTTAAATATGGGTTACAAAAGTAATTAGCCTGGGCTATATTTCAGTCGGGCTATATTTCAGTCAGGCTAAGTAGGGGGAAAAATGAAATGCTGTTCTTGTAATTATAGTTGAATATTGAAGTCACTGCTCAGTGTGCTGGCCAGAATGACTTGAGTGATTTTCCTTGAGACTGGATGCAAATACAAAGGCTGTGGAATTGATTAGTTTTACCTGCCTGTATAAAAGATAGGCAGAAAAGAGAGAAGCAGTATGTATGTAGCTTTCAGAGGAAGTCAAGACTTGATTAGCCAGATGCAGAATAAAGATAGTATGACTAGCCCGCCTGTCAAAAAGGGTTAAGGGATGCTATTACGCTATTTGGATCTTTTATATTTTGTAAATAATTTTTAGACTTGGATGGCCAGGAAATTCTTAGATCCTTAGGTTGTTCTGCAACCCTTCCACAGCAAGCAAGGAGTTCCTGAGCACGGGAGCTGCCTCCTGGTGTTTCTTTTGTTTTCTGGGAATCAGGGAATCTTTGTAAGCAATCAAGTAAATAAACAGGATTGCCTCAAAGAGATAGCTAATGAATGCCATCGGCTTCTCCTCATGGAAAAAATACCAGCCAAGTACTTGGGAGAAGGATGGTCTATTTAATAACTATGTTGTGTTCACGCTGCAAGGCTGTGGCATTGTGGAAAATTCTATTAAAATGTATCATAAATGTCAGTCCTTGTGCCAAAGAATTCATGGTCTAAATGACAAAGCACAACAGATGGGTGAGACAAAAAAGAGGGCTGTGGTGGGTTGGAGAAGACAAGGTATTCCTATTCTTAGCCAACTACTAACAGCAATTGCTGCTTTCAACCGCCCTGGCTGTTGTCCTGTTTTACTTTGCTGTGAGATTCACAAAAGACAGGAGGAGAGAATGGATGGAGGACAGGTCACTCTTATCCTGACAGGAATGAATACTGAGGTCATGACTACGACTGAATACCTTCCAGAAATAGGTCAGGAAGAAGAAATGGTATCAGCCCAAATTCTGCCATTTTCTCTTGTTTTTGAGAACCCATGGCTCCTGCTTAGCTACACCAGTGCTGTACCTTCACCCTCAGTGAGACTCGTGTGCAGGGCTGGGATTAAGACCAAGCACAAGCTCAAATGCATTGCAAACTGGGCTGTCATGAGGACTTTTGAGAGATAGTACTAAGCACAGGATGTTTGTAGAACAGGGAACTTGCTTGACCTAAAAGTCAGGTTTGTAGATTTTTTTATGTTCTAAACTTAATTCTTAAATGCCTCCGGCTTATAAGAGAAGGCATTCAGGCTTTTCAGAAGTCTAAGATTTGCATCTGTATAAAGGCTTTTTGCTTTTCTCCTTGAACTCGAGTTTCTGCTGCTTCTTGTCCCTTTTTTGGATGCAGGTTTCATCTGGCCCAAAGCCGTAAGGAACTGGTCTTTTCTCTAACGGATTTTTACCTCACCATTGTCTAAGTTTTGTGGAAACTAATTGCAGAGACATGATATGATGGTCTTTCTTCTCCTAGATTTAACACTATTGGATTTAATTTCAACTCACAGTTTAATTTCAAATCCCAGGTGTCATTGAAATCTATTATCATTTTGGAAAATTAAGTTATCCTTATTTCCAGCATTGATTTTAGAGTTTAATTTAATTGTTTGGTGACTGCCAATTAGAGTCTAGCTTTAGAAATACAACACATATCTTCATGCAACCCCTCAAACCTTTTGATCTTTTGCCAAAACTTAATAGAAAACCTCTCAGTATGTCTAAGACCAAAAATAGAGCTGATACAATCAGTGATAAAATTCCTACTTACTTCAGAAATCTCAAAGTCATGCTGAATGCATGGTAATCCTAAAAGTGCTTATTTCTTTTTTTTGATAAATGTATGTGAAGCAGCAATTACAGGGAGAAACCAACACAATAAAAATTGTTTAATAAAAATATTCTCAGGCAGGAATAATCTAAAAATACTTCTAAAATATTTCTATTTAATTAAGTACATGTGCTTAAATAGAAAGCAAATCCTTAGGCAGAAATTTTACAAAACAAAAAATACCATTAATGCATTTCTTTTCAGTGTGACTTCAAACGTAATTGATGATTCATTATATCAATTATGATTACAGTTAATTATGATTATTGATTAATTAAATCAATGATTAGTTATAATCAATGAATAACTACAAATGGTGAGATTTAGGATATTGCACGTACTGTGGATTATGAAACTTCTTTTATGCTCCTGCTGCAAGGTTATAGTAAATCAAGAACAGCAACACTTCAAAAAAAGGTGGTGGTTTTTGGGTCAGAGTGTTACCAAACTTCAGCTAGAAGTTTCCTCAAAAACCCCATCTCTAGGGTACAAAGCTGCCAATCCCTACACAATACTACAATTTATTCTACTCTCTAAAACACACTGGTTTCCATACATACAAAAAAAAAAAAATTCTGTGGGTGCCAACCCTTCTCCAGTGGCTTACTCCCATGCTGTTTAGCCACTTCAGAACTCCCTTCCTACAAACTGAACTTTTAAGTGACAAGATCATCAGTCAAGATACAATGTTTGTAACAGCTCAGCTCCTGTGTATGTAAAGTGCCACAATAGGCTGTTCTTTATTAATTTTGACTGCAGAGTAACAGATTTTTAACAATTACAGAAGAAAATCACAGAGAGGGGTATAAATTTTTGGAAGAGGTAATCATTTGGAAAAATGAATCTCCTTTAATTTCTAATGTATTTAGGCCTCCTTTTACTACTGGGGTATTAGGTCAGGAGGATGGTGCAGGACTGAAAAGGGAGCAGGACCTTCTTTCACTATGAACTACTCAAACTCTACACTTGCCAAGCAAGTAGCCAAACACAGAGGGAGATCTAACATGTGGCATTTGCATTTTTTCTCCCAGGACAGCCTTGGCACAGGCCTGACACCTCCCTTTTTGTTCCCCTTTTCTGCTCATCTTCTGCTAAAAGCTGGTAGTATGCAGGCTGTATGGCTCTTCTATAAGCATAGAAGCGATGTGTAAGATGTAATGTTGATGACTCGGCCAGTGAATTATACAGCTGCTTTGAATCCATAGCAGCCTCCTCAGGCCTCAGATAGCCCCTTAATACTTTGGGGATGCTGGTCTCTAATGCACTGTTACGAACAAATCTGACATCTATCCTCTGTGACTCAGCCACATGACAAGGTCAGCTCAATGAGCAGACTGTTAAGTGTATTTCTCCTTCTTACCCTCCCCTCACACATGGTTGACTCTTTTGAGAGAAAAAGCAATGTGTTTGGAAATGTATTACAGTACTTCCACAGTATGGGGATAATTTAATCTTCTACAGTTGGGTTTTTTTTGTTGCCCCCCTCCCCCCCAAGGTTAATTTAACCATAACAGAAAACCTATCTAGAGAGAAATGTGACTACGCTGTGCCTGCAAGACACAGCGGTATAGTTTAACTCTTACGCTAGATCCAAACATCCTGTTCTTAGGAAGAAAGATTTAGCCCTATAGCCTACTCTGCCTCTACTCTTATTCTAATCACTGCACTCCCTTGGCTTTTTGTGTCTCTTGCAGTCACACCTATACATGACTTTCAGGTGACTTTGTCACCTGAAATTTGCATAATTTAAATGTGGTGGGTCATGCATGGCTGAATAGCTGAAAAAAATTCCAGATGTGACTAAGAAGTGGCACTGAGCTACCAAGTGATATGTACAAACATTTGATGTTTCAAACCTAGCTCTGTCAGTGTATGTTAGAAACAAAAGGAAATAAAGCATCTGGTGCTGAGACACAGTGAACATTCTCTACATGCACTTATTTCAATGGAAGCTGATGACCTCCTGCATTTTGCAGCCTGGAGTCCTACAATGATAACAGATCTTTGTGCTTTCTGCTGGTGAGAATTCCAGCTCCTTTGGAGAACAAGAAAAATAAGTGGTCTTCCAGTACTGAAGGAAGTGTTTCCAAACAATCCTGGCGTGATTAACTCCTGGCTGTGGTCTGGAAAATGTACAAAAAGAAGCTACCTGTATCTGTATGCACGCATCATACACAAGAGTCTAGAAGACAACGTAAGGAAAAAATTTAACTGTACCAGGGACATTGTCTGAACCGTCTCCGATTTTAGTCCCTGGAAGTTAAGCAACCAACTTAACCTGTGGCCGTGCCACAGGAACACAATTTAGCTGGAGAATAAGTGCATCAAGTCACTCAGATTGACAACACCTTGGCCTTTTACATTCCCACATCTGGGATGAAGCAATAGTGCCACTGAAGTCAAAGGCAAAATTCATAGCAACTTCTGTGAAACCAGGATTTAAACCAGGAATTTTTGAAGTGGAATAGCACGGGTGAAGTCAGTCTTTTTCCTTCACCAAGAAGAAATGTATCTGTATGTCCTACCTCTAAAGTGTGACCATTCTGCCAGGAACAGAAACTACATAACCCTGGAAGTTTTCCAGATTCATATTAAAATGCAAGACATCCGTATTTCTTCTGTAACTGAATACACTTACGATATACTCTGAATATGCTGAAAAGAAAATCAGTTACAAAAAGCAAAACTTATTCCAGGAATACTAGGGGAGACCTTATCGTGCTCTACAACTACCTGAAAGGAGGTTGCAGCGAGGCGGGTGTTGGTCTCTTCTCCCAAGTAACAAGTGATAGGACGAGAGGAAATGGCCTCAAGTTGCACCAGGGGAGGTTTAGATTGGACATTAGGAAGAATTTCTTTACTGAAAGAGTGGTTAAACATTGGAACAGGCTGCCCAGGGAAGCGGTTGAGTCACCGTCCCTGGAAGTATTTAAAAGACGTGTAGATGAGGCGCTTAGGGACATGGTTTAGTGGGCATGGTGGTGTTGGGTTGACGGTTGGACTCCGTGATCTTAGAGGTCTTTTCCAACCTTAATGATTCTATGATTCTACTAATTTTCAATATCTCCCAGAGGCATGTAGACTTTTTACCATGAAAATGAATTCCCACTAGACCAGAGGGACTACGAATTTTCATGGCAAGTTTTGTCTCTCAGCTATGCAAATGAAGCTCAGACAACCCTTACAGTCTGCAGAACCCTAAAATGCCACAAGCATAATTAGGAATAAAACAAGCCAAACTGCCTGGCAGTGCTGATTACCATGTGCTTCAGGTAAGCATGATGCACAAGGCAATCTAAAACTATTCAGCTCTCAGGAGTGTGTGCTGATCAGACGCTCTGCTAAGCAGAAGTATTACCAGTGTTTTAAAATAACCTCTAAAACTTTCTTATGATACACAGGATAAATCATCAAGTTATTTTACTTTATGAATCATGAAACTTGAAAATATGTAATTGAAAATGTGTTAAGACTTATAATGCTCATTTGTTTGCCTCTGATGTTTTTAGAGAATGACCCATCCACATTTTTCAGAAGTTCCATCTCTTCATTTAATTTCCTTTTCATTTCTATGTCTTCCAAAGCTCTAGCCTGATTCTCCTTTTGCTTTTCCTGTGTAAATGAAGAATAGTTCTAGTGATAACAATGATCTTAAGAGGGGCATATTGGTTTTATGTTTTAACTCTGTTATTGGTAAAATCTGCTAGTTTGAATTATTCTTAAATTAGACTGAAACCAAAATCAGGCCCAGAGTATTTCTTTTGAAGTTAACCATCAGTTGGCCTGCATACATTCTATGTAATCATATTTTATCCAATCCTGAAAGTTGCTGCCACCAAACACATTTGTTTACAGGAGTTGGTCTCATTCTTAAGGATCTTAATAGCAGAAAACCCGCAGTGTCAGAACTGTAATTGTTTGCTGCTGTTTCTAAAGATAAGGTCCTTCTGAAGCAGAGAATCTGTCTTTACTTGTTCTGCATGCCTGAATTATATTAGTTATTACAGTTATTTTTCACTCTTTAACTGTATAATATAGTTCATTTGTATAACACGAACACATCCCTTACCTACCGCTTTGGAATTTTGACTTCCTCCTTGACCCAACATCCTTTTTTCCATGTCTTTCCTTTTGTCTTGTGTTTGAGAGAAAAAACAGCACTTTTTTGTAATGTATTTTCTAAACAATCTGCTTTCCTTTTGGCCTAGACCTCCTAGGTCTTGAGGCAAAACGGATGACAGCAAACCCTAATTTTCTTGTTTGAAGGTGCAAACTTAATGTGCTATGGCTTTTTTTGTTGCAATTCAGGGTGGGGAGGGACTGTCTGCTATGAATGGGACAGGGAAAATTAAAGTGAATGAGTGGCAGAAGAAAAAAAACATAAAAGAATTGACAGCATTCAGAGGAAAGAGGTTGAAAGCCCTGTTTCCCATCATCCATTCAACCACCATTCATGAAATTAAAAGCTTTAAAATTCAGAAAGCCTTAATTAAATTGGGTCAGTTTTGTTTTTACGTAGTTGGATCGCATTAGGAACCTACCTCCTGCTTACAAAGGAAATCCGTATTACATAGTAATGCCAGTCAACCACACTGGGCGATTCCTCTATCCCTTACACTTGCTAACTTCTCATTGCAATTAAATTATCTTTGATTAGATCCCTCTTTATGAGGTACAACTCAATCTTTGGTTCTCCTTGAGCCAATAACAATGGAAAAATCCAAGCCATCATGTCCTTTTTCTGATGCTGTTGAAGTGCTGGCATCTGCCTGTGCTACAAAGCTCTAGAAAGGCATTCTCATTAGTCTGATTAGAATTAGTGCGTGTGTGGGTAAATGCAGGGTGGGTGTACACAAGTAACACAAGCTAAGTGTTTCTTTCTAAATATCATATGAATTGTTGTCACCGTTTCACTCAAGTGATTTGAGTACTCAACTGAAATGTGGGAAATGGTTTCAAATCCTCCTGCTGTGTAATGGGGGAGGGCTGATAACTCACCAAAGAGTTTCCTAATCAATGTTTAGGCTCAGGTGTATTGCAGTCAGTTTTTTCTCTCGATGTTGCTTTTACTTGTACCGAACATCTACATGTTCATCAGTTCAAGAGGGGCCATAACTCTGCAGTTCAATAATTAGAACTCACTCCTGGGGGAGAAGGGCTCGCACAGGCTCTAGACTCTGTGACTGAATAACACAGAAGTCCTAAAAGTTCATTAGGAGACCATTCTGTTAAGTGAGGACTCTGACTCCCTCTCAGAGCAGCTGGCTGTTGAAGAGATCTCCAACTCTTTTTAGATCTAGCTGTAAATGACTTGCTGAAGGTCTTAAGAGTCCACACCAGAGTGGAGAACTCGCCTGCTTCATGTGGGAGCTGTACACAGAGCTCAGTCTAAGTTCTTCATTGCTTGCAGAATCCTTTGCCTTATCCTTGTAACACCTACAGGGAGCTTCTAGGGAAACTACAAGTATGCAATCAATATTATATAAGGGAACCCTTTTGAGCAGCAGGCACATGTTTTGTGCTGCTGCTCTGTATTTCATCCCATCTTGCTGCAGGCCAAAGCACAGCCCACCAAACAGCACAGTTCTGTTGTGTCTTGCAGGATCTCTACATTGTCCCCTGCATTAGAGTTATGCCCAAGCTGAGGTCCAGCAATCTTCCTTCCTGTTTGGATTCCTAAAGCAACAAAGAGAGCACAGAGAGTGAGGAAGCCCACACCTTTTTTTAGGGGCTTCTCCAAGCTTGACCTCTCCCTCCTATGCAAAGCTAATGTAAGATATATGGCACAGCAAATGCCTTCCATCAAAGGGCTTTTCTTGAGCAGGCCTAATTACATTGATAGGATGTGTCTGATGCTTCCATATAACCAGCCTCTGCAAAGCTTTCCAGTTGGTGCAGTTTACTTCAGGTTAGCTCCTGACCATGTCCCGGTGCTTAGGGAGTGCAGGGGACAGAGACACTCCACAGTTACCTAAAATCCCTTCTCAACCTGACCCTTTCTACCTCCTAGAGAATCTTCAAAGCCCTTCAAGTGCACCTGAAAGAAAATAATTTTTGTTTTGTATTTCACCCAATGTTTACATTTTAATATTTTATACATTAAGTATTGTATATATTTTTATGCTTTTATTTTGCGTACCAGTTATAGTTAACTTACACCATATTTTACCATTAAGTTCTTCACATTATTTTCACAATGTCTCTCTGAGGTAAGTTACATGGTGCCTCAAAGCATCTCAGTCACTTCCCTGTAAGTGGGATCACCTGAAACACTTTGCTCAATCCATAAAATGTTTTTACCTGCCTCTTACTGCTGTGCTATTAAACAAATTCACATCACACCAATCTCTTTAAGCTTAAACTGTATCTACTCATGATCTTATAGAAGTACTTAAGTGACTGTACTTTCCAGGGGGGCTAAATACCTCCAAGTAACACACCAAGCAGCTAGTGCCTCTGCAACTCCACCTGCTACCAGCTGAGCAGCCATAGCAGGTTTTGCTCTTTAAGATGTGCCGAGAACCTCACTCCATTTTCAAAACGGACATTTTTAGCTCTGTTAGAGGAAGCATGCAATCCAGGAGTCAGTAAAAACATACCACTTATTATCCTTTTGAGAACATTTCTATTTTCCTAAGGATTCCCTTACAAACGTGATTTTTATTCTACCAAAGCAACGCGAGCGGCGTTTGCCTAGAAGCCAGCCCTTCTTGAAACATGTCTTCCTCCCGAGAGGTTCCTGTGCACGTAGCATGATTTAGTTGAGCAACCCTTTCATTTTCTGAGTAATTCTTAGAAATAATTCCCACTTGAAAAGACTGCAAAGAAGAGGTTAATTTATGCCTGCTCCTTATGGGGGGCTTCGATATGCTCATTTCGGTAAGGCAAAGCATCACGTAGGGATTTTGCATCAGAGGGTGCAGAAGCAGTGCCGAGGCGACCTACCTCTCCGCGGGGAAAGCGGCATTCCCCGCGGAAAGGCTCCGAGGCGCGCCGCTCCCTGCGCCCGCCGCCAGCCCCCCGCGCCCCCCGCCAGCGCCGCCGCCCCCGCGGCTGCTCCCGAGGGGCCCGCTCGGCGGCGGCGGCCACCACTCACCTCCACGAAGTAGAAGCAGGGCAGGAGGGTGACGCTGTCCTTG
>JAYKAV010003375.1:0-11238 GCA_035582835.1 Phoebastria nigripes | reverse complement strand
TACAGCACATGGGGACAGCCTGCTCCTGCGCCTTCAAGACTTCCTTCTTGAAGAACGTCCAGCCTTCCTGGACCCCTTTGCCCTTCAGGACCGCCTTCCAAGGGACTCTCTCGACCAGTGTTCTGAACAGGCCGAAGTCCGCCCTCCGGAAGTCCATGGTAGCGGTTCATCATTTCACCCTTGCTGTGCTGCCAGCAATGCATTTCTAGCTTCCACCTTACCTGCCGAGCCTCAGAGGGTAGTACCTGACAGACTCCATGCAGAGGCTCTGTATCTCTCTGCATCTTGCAGTATCCAGAGAGGGCTGCCGTCATTTGGACCTTATGTCCTGAACTAACATAATGGAGTAAGAATATTTCTTCTCTACTTCTCAAGACTGACACACGTCCTGTATGTCCTTTTTAAGCACATGAATATTGATGGAAAAAGGGAAAAATCCCTTGCTGAGTGTAATGATATGGCTTTTGGACTAAGGGATTCATCTATATATTAACACCTGGAAACATACAAGTCCCCCCCATGCTGTTGTGTTCAGGTTTTTTGACAGTTAGTTATTAGAAATTATGGGATTGATTCCCGTTTACATAAAAGCTCATTGGATTGCTCTAGAAGTATAAGCAGCCTTCAAATGGGTGTAACATACATTTATATCCTTATTAAATTCCCTTAACATTGATAGAACAGTGTGAAATGGCTTTGGTGTAAATGAGTATCTCATCTATATGATATCCTAAAGGAAAATATGTTGGTTGTAAAAAATTCAGAAAACACCTCCTGTCCATTTCAATCAAGATAGTCTTACAAGAAAGAGTGGTGATGCATGACTTACAAATGCCTATTATCTATGTGCAGGATAGTCACATGTACAGGATCTGCACTAACGCTGACAGCTTTTTTTACACACCTTCCAGCAATCTCTGTAACAGGTAAGTGTCATGGAAACATGTTAGCATAAAGCATAAAACTGTTCGTTTATGCTTTGCTTCAGCAAAACCAATCGAGTTCATGGAAACATTTAAAGAACTTGGGGACCTAAAAGATAAAATTCATAGATCTGGAGTATAGGCCTCTTCTGACTCATCTGGAATAAGATTTTAAGAAGAGAGATGTATTCTTCCTTCAACAAAAAGAAAACTTGGCCATCAGTGGGTGCCCCTGGTGATTCCAAGCTGATTTTTAAGAGCTCAGCTTGACACAAAACCTTGTCCCCCCTAAAGAAGTATTATCAGTGGAGCTTCTTTAAGTGAAGAAAGTACCTTTCTTTGCACTTGTCAGGCAGACAGCAGCTGCCACAGTTATTATAAAGATGATTTGAAATTATTTTCCAGGACAGTCTGGTGTGTTGGCAAAGCTGCACTGCATAAAACATGAGTGCAGGTCATCATCTCTTTATCCAGGTGCTCTCTTCCCTCTGCAGCAAAGTCTGCCTTTATTCCTGGGCTTTGGTAAGTGCTGGACACAGGCAATGGCTGTGGTTTCACTGCTTCCATGGGAACAGAAAGCACACTGCATAAACAGGGACCTGTGCTATATCACTGAATAAACCCCCTTGCAATAGCAGGATGAAATAATTTGGGAAAGAATTAGAATTGGCCGAGAGCCGGTGGGTCTGTGGCTGTGAAGATCCACCAGTCAGACAATGGAACTGGGGGGTTTGTAGCAAGCAGAAGTTTGGCCAGAGGCTGCAGCAGTAGCTGCAGTTGCAGTTACCATTGCTTAGTAGCCTAAGAAAACCTGCTTTCCCCTGGTCGCCACACAATTCCCTGCACAGAGGCCATTTCTGGGACTGTGTGTATGGAGCAGGGTTAAGTCTTTCATATTATATAGATGGATTTTTTTGGTTTTGTTTTGCCCACTGAGCATGGAATAGATGATGTGAACTCACCATATTAAAACAGTAATCCTCTTATGGAGAAAGAGTGGCATATGGCAACTGGGCTCTACTGTGTGGAACTGACAGATGATTTTTGTTCTGCTTTGCTTGCCATATCAGAATTCAGAAATGTAGCTCTATGTGTGTGTATATATTCTTCTTTTTTTCCCCCAGTCCCTCAGGAAAATGTCTGGTTGGGGGAATTTGCTGTGTGTATTGAATTCACATGTTATTCCATAAGTAAATCTGCCCTGAGCAAGTGAGAGGACGTTGCTTGTTTTACAGTCATCCATTTAAAAGATTGCTGTGGTCGTAAGACAGATAATTTTTTACAAATATTTCATGAATGGGCTTTCTAATATTCAGTGCAACTACTTTAATTAGTCTGTTACTTGGAGAAAAGAAAATGGTGGCTCCCAGGACAAAGTCCATGTCAGACAACAAGGCAACATCTTTTCTAGCATCTTAACAAGGTACCCTACATATAAACCTGGTAAATGTGATAAAAGGGAAAAATGATAGGATATAGCAAAATTAGACAGCTGAATGATATCAAGGGCATCCCCTTAATTATTAACATTTGCATTAGCTTTTTGCAAGTGCAAGATTATTTTTTCCTTACTTTTTCATGTTAGGGCAAAATTTTCCTCTTTGACCCATCTGTAGCTCCCATGTGAGCAACACATAGCACTCTTGGGTAGATGGTATGTGACAGCACTGGGAGATTCATAGTGGAACAAGTTCAAAACATACAAAAGAGATCCACAGTGCAGATGAGAGAGTTAAATTCTGTTTTGAAGTTGTAATTGCATCAAGCAATTGTTTCTCCACTATGCCTAATAATCTCCTGTTGCTGTAAAGCTCTGTCTTCTAATGTCTTTTCTTCAGCTACTAGATATAGGTCACAGCTTTAAAGTAGCAGATGACTCTGAGTGATTCCTGGCTTTCCTGCTGCCTTTTACACTGCAGTGTTTGGTCTAGAAAATGAATTTTGCATGTTTTGCATGAGTCATGCTAGGATCATTCTTCTGAATCTGTGCCTTTAAATACTACCTATGAACACATCTACATAGTATTTTGCAGACATACGTGCCTGTGCTTTCTGGCCTTAGGAGAGTTGTGGGTTGCAAGCTACGTGGAAGCGTAATGCTGGACTGTGGTTTGTACGAACTGCTTCCCCTTAAGTCAGATTTAGCACCAGGCTGAGTGGTTATGTGGCTTTTAGTGAAGCTGCCTTGTGGCTGGCTGATRTGGAATATGGGAAAAGGAGTTTATGTTTGTTATGTATTATGCCCAATATGCTTTTATTTTGATGCTGATAATGGCATATTCTTGGTTACCTGCGTACATCTGGATTTAAGATCTTAGTTACAAGCATGAAGGCATGAAAACGTCAGAATGTGAAAATCCCAGACTGTTTATGGGATATCAATGGCTCATTAAAGCAACTATGTGTAGATATCAGTAAGGCACAAATCTGGATTTATGTGCAGTAACCTGTCACAGGGATTTTGCCTGAATCTGGACAAGTTACTTATCACCAGCTAATTAAACATCAGCCATTTGGTGCATGAGCTGAGGCAGAGGTCGAGTGAGAAACTGCAATCATGCAATTAACAGTAGTACCCATTTGTCTAAATGGAAATGCAGAAGTCCCAGCAGGAATCCTGTTTGCCCTGCAGTCTGTATGAAATACCATGTCAGAAAAGGGCTGATATACATGTCTGACATTTGAGGAGTACTGCTACAATAGCCTGTTGATATTAATCCCTTTCTAACCACTGCACATATTTGCATCTGAACTTAGTTTTGCCGTTTCCAAGACTCTGATGTCATGTTTTTCTGACCTAAATAACCTCCTTCTCAAAAATTTTTTTCTTAAAGTAATATGCATAAACACAATATTATCCAATACATTTTAGTGAAAAATGTATGCTTCAAATTCTGTGAACAAGACAAACTGCGTGCATGGCTTTGAGAAGGAACTTTAGCAAGTGAGCAGTAAAAACTCAGGATGGTGACTTATTCGTAGGAGGTGGCAGGAAAAATGTCTAAAATACTAAAACATGTATTTTTCAGAGTGTTCTTAGATGTTCCAAATTCACAAGAGACAAAAATCTTTTATTTTTGCAATATGAAGTCCAACGTTAACTTTCCTACAAGAACATCAATTATTTTGGAAGACTATAATCATAGTGCTGTTGGTTGTCAAGGGCACAAATTAGGTGGCCTCAGGACTGAAGAAAACTCCTGTCCCCCACCATTAAATACTCATTTTCACAGTTAGTTATTAAAACCGAGGCATAAGAACCTACCCTATGTGTACATCTGCACATAAATATGTTTTCATGTACTTACGAGGTCTTAAGGCTTAGATGCCATGTGGCAATTGAATGAAAGCATGTCAGCTAAAAATGACTGCAATTCCACACTAGTGCTCAATATATATTGGCATTAACTATTTATACTGTATAGCACCAGAGAACTCTATCACTGAACTAACAGACAGGGGAAAACCACAAAATGTGTATTTTATTATTTGTATAACATTTTCCTTGAAAAAATTTTATGTCGTCAGGCAGCAGAAAAACTCATTATCAATAAATGTTATGCAGAAATAGCACAGCACAAGATCAGTCTATCATCTTATTAGACTAAAAGTGAAAAAAATTGGTCTGTGAATAAGTTGAGTACAAATAGCTTGATTGTGAAACCTAGTTGAATATTCACAGAGAGAACGTTCTTTATAAAATTAACGCTTGGACAAAAATATAAGAGGGTATACAATCATTTTGTATCTTGGTTCTGTAATGTGAGACTGAAGAGCAGTCAGGTGGCTTTCAGCCCCTTTGTGATCATGCTTAGAAAGCTGTTAAAATCAGCCATTGCTAAATTAAATGTGGAAAAGTTTGTTAACAGTGGGAACGTAGATGCAAACAGTCAACAGGTGTTCACCATAGAAAGGGAACAGTGAGTAATTATTTCTTGATGTAGATAAAGATAGAACTGTACAGTTTGCGTTATCATTAGTGAAAATAAGTGAGGATTTAGCACTTGATGTTAAAAAATTATGTCTAGCAATAGTGCCTGCATAGCAGAGGTATGCCACATAGGATGCTCTGGATAGTTTCTAGCACAGAACTTAAAATGACAGTGGCAGAAATGGATATTTAGCTCTCCAAATAGTTAAAGCTATAGTGCTCAATCTTCTTCCAATGACATGAGAAGTTGCAAATTGCAATTCTTCTCTTGTCATATGATGGAATTTACTGTACATATATTTTATCATCTGTCTGTACAAGTTCAGTAGCTGCAGTGCTTCCCAGGAGTGTGGATGTACCACACACACAGAGATCAGTAATACTGCCCATGCACAGTAGGTGTAGTCTTATGGACCATAGTTGTGCACACAGTTAATTGGATGCACTCCAGTTTCTATACATTCCCAATAAATAAAGGCCTATGCAGCTGGTTAAATATTATCTTTATTCTATACCAAATAATTTGTTTCTATGTGACAAGTTCATTGTTTGTAGAAACTTCTGGACTTCTGTCTGACAGAAGTATATCGCTGAAGTTCAGAGTGCAAATCCTGAACAGAGGTGTTACACCCATGCACTTGTTGTTCCAAACACTGTAAGCCTGTATTTTCTGCCACTTCGATTTTTCTAATACAGCCGCTCCTGCCTTTGAAACTGAAAGGAATGTGTTATTCAAGATGTAGTTATGGTTGTCTGTATTATCATTGATTGCTGATATTTTGGTTTCTGAAATAATTAGGCTTTCTTTCTCCTTTTATCCATTATTCAAATTATCTGTTATTCTATTATTTCAAATATTTTAGGAAAAAGCAACAAATGAGGCTTTACATAAAAAGGGAACTGCGTATAGTTAGCAAAATATCACTGGGCAGTTAGGAATGAGTTTCCATTAGTGTTCGAATAAAAAGAGTACTTTTCTTATGTAGAGGAGACAAAGTGGAGTGGTTGATAGGCATTCAAAATTATGCAAATTCAAATGCAATGGTTCTGAACCAGTTCTTCTCAACAACATCTGTGTGACATCGTTATAGTCAAACAGGTTCTAGAGCAAGTAATTTGGCTCCATGACTTTGGCTTTCGACTCCTTAAAGTGAGTCGAAATGTCCTTTTATTGATCTGAACATTTCCAGGGTGGGCAGGCCAATATCAGGCTTTGCTCTCTATTCCTGTGTATAAATTTGCCCTTGTAGAATTATGCTTCTGCAGAGAAGCACATGAGCTCATAACACATATACAGTTTGTTTATTCTTACCTAAAATGTGGCTTTGGTGGAAATACTGTATAGTTTACAGTAATACAGGATTGAAATTCTCTGCAATATAGTGATTACTCTCAGACTACTGAAGTCAACTGGAAGTGAAAGACTTTAGTGACAAGTGCACTGGGCTTGCTTTCGATCTGGATAAGCAGAGAGCTCTGGTATTTCATGTTCAGTATTGGGGTTATTATGATTATTCATCTAAAATACTGATCTAGCTTATCACAGTAAATGAGCACCTCATAATTTAAGATATTTATCCTTAAGGTATCCCTATTTTGTAACTGAGGATATGAAATATGAAAGACTAAGACCTTAACAAGACCTTGGCTTTGCTGGAATAGCTCTTTGATTCAACGTACCTGGCATAGTTAGACTAGTAAGAGCTCAATATGAATTCAGTGATATTGACAGAAAAATTCTCTTTATGGCTTTTCACTTGGAGAATAGGAATATATTATCCTAGTTATGAGACTGACTTTGTTGCAGTATAAAATACAGCTATCTTTAAGGCTCCTGAGGTTAAAAAGTCACTCACTTTCCTCAATATAGTTACACAATTAGATTTTGTAAGCTGTGCCATGGCAATTTGCCTGAAGGAAAGCTGAGAGCTGAACTAGTATCTTCTGAGTCTTGCCAGTGCCTTAAACCACTGGACCAAGCTTCCATTTCTTCCTGTGCCAAAAACTAAGGGCAGAGAATAATAAAACACAGACTAAATGAATTAGCTTAATTCATTCATCCTTAACTGAAGGAAAATTATCATAAGTAATGGCAACAGTAATAATGAGAAGATATCCATCATGTAAGGGGGTGATTTGTCTTGGGGCAATTCTTCATTTCCCCTGACTGCAATATCTTAAACACATTCAAGCCATTATGACTTTTCACTGAGTTTTAAGGATTGTAACTATTAGGCGTAACTTGCAGAAATGGAGATGCTTGTTTGTAACTTGAGTGATGTGGGCCGTATTCTGCTTACAGGCGTGCCTGTACAATATGTGCTTGAGAGTTAAATGGGTGGCATTTTCTATGATTGTACTCATTCAAGAACTTTTTTTTTTTTTTTTTTTAATTCAATTACTGATAATTAATTCCTTTAGGTAAATGGGCGGCTTTAATAAATAGATATTTCTATGCATGCTTGGGAGCATATGCATATTAGGATATATAATTTCCAAGTTGTCAACTCTGCATCTAAATTCAGTCTGTCTTCTGGTACATACCTACAAAAATCTGCAGATTTTTCAGATAGCATTTGGGAGTAGGCAGTTATTGCTGATGGTCCCAGATTCAGTCCCCAGATAACTGTCCTGCAACAGCCTGCTATCTTTGCGGAACGTGTGGAAAATATAAGATGATTTTGCAATAGGGCAAGCAGAAGTGGAGGCTGTGTATCTGCTTGAGCTGTGTGCAGCTCACTGCATAGTGTGGCAGTAAGTTCTTGTTCTGTGTAGCTGCTCTAGTAAACACCAATGGTAGGATTAAAAAGAAATGGGGAATAGCAGGGAATTAGACATATCTGATGACTTAATGAATGCTTTTAGCTTCATGTTCTTCCATTTGGCGCCTGGCTTTCCCTGGGTGGTTGTTCCTGAATTTGACACAGTCTAGAAAGAAAATGGCTACATATAAAATCTGGGGAAATTAGGGCTCAAAGATAAACAGAAGTAGCTCAAGTGTACCTCAACCTTGTTGCCTGCAACAACGCACTGTGGAAGCATTCAGGAACGCCAAATACTTGAAGTGCTTTAGCAACCATAGCTTCTGCAGGCCTTTGCCTTGTGGACTGGCTGGTGCAGACTTCTCCTGCTGGCCTTGTATCTCTGCAGTGTGTCCCTCGGCCTACTGACATGTCTCCAGAGGGAGATCTGACATCTTTATGGCTTCTGTATAATCAGAGAACTGTAAGAAAGCCCCAAACGAGGGACAAAGGCTTTGCTCATATACCTTGAGAGGAGTTAGTCTTTATCTTTGATTTTGTAGATGCATATACTGAATATAACACCTGCATTGATTACATGAGGCCAGCATCATTTCATGGAGTTGTAAACTTTGCCTAAGTGGAAGGGTTGAGGACAGATTCTGTTGATGTTATGATCTATTTGTTCTGGAATGACAATAAACAATTTAATTTGTATGGAAAGCCAATACTATATCATTGCAGACATAATTACAGATACATACTGCCAGAAGATTTGCTATATTATATATTTGCATGAAAAAAACCACAGGCCAAAGTCATCACATTTCACATCCCATATTTGAGCTGTAAGAGAATAAAACTTGCCCAATGCATAATTAAATGCATTATAAGGCATCTACTGGCTCACTTGCCTCCTTGCAGTGTGGTACATGCGTAGTTTTAAATAATTATGTGCAAGTATGTAATACAAACCCACATTCATTTGTCTATTGTTTGTGCAGCTCAAATGCTGCACGTTGGCTTCTGCCTGTAGCCTGCCTAGATACATGGATTTGCTTGCAGGATTTTTATTTTGTTTAATTGAAACAAGGATCTCTGAGTACAAAGATAAAAACAGGTTTCCTACTCTGAACTTAGAAATCTAGATATTTTTTTCCAGGCAAACTTGAGTCTCTCAATAGTTTTAAATAATTCAACTTTGTTAACTTTAATAAGTCTGTAAAAAATTCCATTCGTGCTTTAATAATTCAGTAACATAAACTGTGATGTTTGCCACATTTTTCCAAGGTCCCAATCTGGGTGTGTTATAGCCCTTTTAATTAATGTTTTATTCATAAATTCTTCAATGACTTGGTCATTCAGATTGGATTGAAACTTATACCTCATTTTTTTCATAGCTTAAGTTTAGTGGCTTAGATATTTTAATGCCCCAGCAACTCTGAATAAATCAACTTTTCCATGTTCTCTGTGGTCTAATGATTACAGAAAAGCTTAATGCTAAATTAAATAACATTGACTTACTGTTTCTTCACCTCGTAGAATAGCTCAAAATGTCTCTACAACTTCAAAATTTCAGAAAAAAATCTTTTATGACTTGGACATATGAAGGTGGCTCAGAGGGTCCCCAGTCAGCCTTGATATAATTGTATCTGAACAGGAACAGACAAGAAAGCAGGAAGCCTTAATTCTATTCCTACCAAACTCTGTATCTAGAATGGAAATTAAATTGAATGTAGTACACAATCAAGTGACAAACAAGAGCAGTGTGTACATCCAGGAATGTTCTGCAGTGTGTCACTAAAACCAACCAGATGGAAAGTGCTGAAAGTCCTTCAGGTACCTGAAGGAAACAGATGTGTAACAGAGATGTTGCCTTTCTGAATGCTTTCAGTTACAAGAATCTTGTCCTGCAGTATTTTCTAAAAGAAACTCAATTCCTTCAAGTAAATGATGTCCCCTTAAAACTGTAAGCATTCTTTATTTTCAGGAAATTCATCCATTACTTCATTTCTTGTCAGTAGTGGGAGTAAAATGGAGGCAACTTCTCTGATGAATTTGAATGAATGAATGCCTCATCTACCCTGACAGGCCTGCTGAAGACTTCATCCTGCACCATGTGAGCTTCTCCCTTCTGTCTGAACTCTCACTCTGTTTAGTAGGGCTTGAATGCAATAAGCAATTTTGGAACTTGGACTTGATGTCAAGAGTTTTTATCATAGAGAAGTACAGGATGCACCCATTTCAGCATACATGTGGCATTAGCAGTGTAAGGAGGACAGATACTTAGGAAAGATCATCTGAATTGATTTGAGAGGGGAGATGCTGTGTAGCCCAGCAAAATTCAGCTGCCATTCCCAGGGAGTTCCAACCTGAGGAGAGGCTTTATGAATTAGGTGGTGAGATCTACAAAAGGGGAGAAGCTCCTTTTGAACAATATGGACGAAAACAACAAAATGGCTTCCATGGACAGACAGACCTTTCCACTGGATAAGTCAGCTGTCAGTTAACTGTGGAGCAAGGAGCTGTGCATTGCCTGAGGCAACAGATCATTGTAGGTTAAGGGAGCTCTTAGTGATTTGCTTTGGTAAAAACTGTTATTGAGCTAAAAAAGTTATTTCATCCGAACACTTGTAAATCCATGAAAAGCAAGGCATTCCTTCTTCGAAATATTACTTTAAAAAGCCCACAGCATTTTACATACTAGGATCTCAAATTAATATGCAGCTTAATTAGATACCAGAAATTGTTTAAAATCTCTTTTCCCACTGTGGACAAATGGATGTCACCCTGCCCAATTTTCAGCAGTACCCCTGAATTGCACTGAAATAGAATTATTTATATCTTTAATCTAACTCAAATTAAAAAGCAAACTGTTGGATTTTGAAAGAAGCAAAAGCCTTACAAATATTTTCTTAATTCCAAATTAATCCAAATATACAATAGTGTAGTTTTCTTCATCTTTCCCAAGAGTCCATTTATGCTGACTGAGGGATTTATTTGTTTGGGATTTTAAAGGCTTTGTTAACAGAACATCAGTATAAGCACTTATTTGGTAGAATGTAATTTTCATGTGTTTTTCATCACTATTATTTGCCTTCCTGCCCTGGCAGAATGCTTTCCAGGTACCAGTTCTAATGATTAATAGGGAACTGTGACCAATGACAGATTACATGTCTAAAAAGAGGGAAAACATATGAAGAAGGTGATATTTTTGTTACTGCTTAATACTTAATTTTACTGTTCTTTGAATGGGCTCATCTATCTCTCTAATGGCAATAATTTATTTCTACTATTTTTCCTGCATCTAATACACCACTTTGGCAACAGAGAAGTTTACCATTTTGATGTAAAATTCTACACTTAATTGATAATAATTAAATAAGAGTGTGGGAATGTTTCCTTTCACTCACATTGGAATTAAGTTCAGATAGTCTGATCTGCTGTTAGAAAATCCTAGTGGTTATGAATTTCACTATAGTAGAAGAAGTAGGGCAAATAATCAGCAAAACTTTCTTATTTACATGCATGCCTATCCTGGTTTCAGCTGGGATAGAGTTAATTTCTTCCTAGTGCTGTGTTTTGGATTTAGTATGAAAAGAATGTTGATAACACACTGATGTTTTTAGTTGTTGCTAAGTAG
>JAYKAV010003374.1:302892-306909 GCA_035582835.1 Phoebastria nigripes | reverse complement strand
ATTCTTCAGAAGCATCTCTTGGATTATGTTAAGAGGTCTGTGTAAAATTATTATGGATCATTTTTGGCTGTATAGCTCAAGATAGGTAGAAATAAAGGAATGTTTTATCATGTGCAGAACACCAAATGTATGAAGACTGAAGGCAGCACGGCTATGCCTATTTTTGGGTAGACTGTGTGCCACAACTAAGCCACTACCATGTTTATATTAGTGGCATTTTATTTTCCTTTTCCAAGATAGAATCTACAAGGATTTCTACCTTTACAAATGCGTATGTTGAGAAGGGAAATTAATCCAGCTTTGTTATGCTCCCAGGATGTTTTCAACCTGGGGTAAATTTAACTTTGAACAGGTCTGAGGAATCTACAATTCTTGTTGTCTTTAAGCCCTAATTTAGGGAATATAACTTAATGTGTATGGCATCTTTAAATTCCCTTGCCACTCTAATACACTGTCATTGGATTCCCCCCCGCCCTTAATTGCCTTTGTCCTTCGGAAACAGATGTTTTGAGGGAGTTTTTGTTTGTTTTTGTTTTTGTTTTCCTTTTTAGGGAATAATAATGAGGTGCAGTGATTCATACCGTACTATGTTGGTACCAAATAGCTGCTTGCTATGTTTTGAAAAGGGCCTTGAGTGTCTGTACCTTAATTAAATCTCTAGGCCAGTCTTTTTTCAATTGACTTCTCCTTTTCCAAGTTCTATGATGAGTGTCTTCTCAGGAATGTCAGGTAGAGAATTTCTTCACTGTATCTGCAGTTAGTGACGATTCAGGTCTTAAATTAAAAATAGCCCTCAATGAAGAACATCACTAATATAAACCAAGAAGGTGAAAATATTGTACAAAAAGCAAATCTACTGAGTCAAAATGTTTAAAAACCTGAAAATCATGTGTGTGAAACTGAACAAGCTAAAACAATGATCATCACCTTAAAACTGAGAAAGAAATTGAATAGCTCAGAACTGAAGTGGTTTAGGTGGTTGTTTGGGCTTCCCCTGCCTTTTAACAATTAAAACAGAACAATGCTATTCTAAGGTAGCATTATAATAAAGAAGAGTGTGTTTACAACATAACTAGTTATTCTGGTTCCCACTGCTGTACAGATGAGGCCATAATTTGTCCTTGGTTTGATACTTACATCGATGATCCTCCTGTAGTTCTTCATGGATCCGTTGGGACTGAGAGTCAGTTGTCTAGCTCTGACTTTTTCATGTTAGTCTCTTCATCTGTAAGATTGTTCTAAGTAATACACCAGTAATTTGTAAATACTTTGAACAAAGTTATCTTTGTGTGTTGTATTTCCCTTCCATACCCAGAAGTAACTTCTTTTGCCAGTATGTTTTATTGGCTAATACAGATACTATTGAATAAAATTATGTTCATGAAATAAGAACAAATAAAACAGTGATTAGTCATTTATTCATTCAATATACCTCTATTCTTACACAGAAATGGGCTTTGGTAGTGATATAAACACACGTACTGGTATAGATAATGCATGAAGAAGTTGATCCCAGACTCTTGGCCTTTAGTACTTCCACGTCACTGACTGGCTTCCATGTAGTGTTCTCTAGCACAATTTTGTCAAGTGGTTTTCAAGAATTTGTTGTCAAAGTATATTATTTTTGGAGGATCGCAAGTTCATGCGAGGAAATCTGACAGTGCATTAACATAACTGTTGTAGATGCAAATACTTTTGTGGGAACAAATATAAAAAGGAACATTTTTAGTCATTAGATTTTTATTTTGATGTAGTTTTGTTGCTAGTCATAGATTCATTGGCTGCTTATGGGAGTTCAGTTTATGTACAAACTGAAGCTGTGATTTAGCTTTCGGGGTGAAAAAATGAAAAAGCTATGAAAATCGGCTAAGTGCCAATAAATGTGTATAATGTATTTTTCATGGATTATTTCCATTGGATCAAGGCAGTTTTAGAATCTTCCACTGTATGTATGTGCCCTTCATTTGAATAAGTCCATGCTTCAGAGAACCTAATTGGGATAAAAACAAAAAGTGGGAGAAAAGGTTTGGAAACAAATATGCAAATATACTAGTGGAGGACCTAGGTGGTACAGAAGGTGTGTAGCAGGGACTGGGATTAAATCTGTCATGTCAGTTGAAGTCCATAGAAATCTCTTCCTCCTTTACTAGAAATGTAACTGTCAACTAAGAAAAAGCCCAGGTGGTTAGAAATGCAGTGCTATTATTCTGTGCATTGCCACTTACTTATTATTATTTTCATATTACTATTTTCAGGCTTTCACAGTCAGCATTATTCTGTTGTGCTACTTGTTCACCACTGCAGGATACCCACGTTCTTGATATGGGGAAAGAGGTAGAGTGACAAAAGCTCAGTTGAGTCCTTAAACTAAAACCACTTACTTTTTACAGTTGATATTTTGTTTTTTGAATGACAGTGAGAATTGAAAAAGTGCATGTTCAAACTGAGGGAAAATTTTGGCTTTGATATCGGTGTATGTCCCAAACTACCACCGTTTTCAATGAGCTGTTCATATGTGTTAGATAACAGCATTCGTACCTGACCTGATTCTATATTTAAAAAGGAGGGGGGGAGAAGGCAACGTTATTAGGATCGAAAATTGTTTTTCTTGGAAAATAATTTCATTTAGATAATCAGAGTCATCTTACTGTTTACCATAAGGATCCTCTTTCATGGTCTTTTCCTCAGTTTTTCTCTGTCAATCTGATGTATGCTATAGCAGTCACAGAAGAAAGTATGCAGTTTTCTGTGAAATGCATGAATCAGTACATATGTGACATCCCAGTCTTACACATGCTGTAACCTTCCCTCCGCCCCTTCTCTCTCCCCCCCTCCAACTGCTTACATTACTTTGAAAAGGTGTGTGTGGGTGAGGCGGGGGAGAAACAGTAAAGTGGCACAGCAGGCCAGAAAATGAAATGTTTTTCCCTGTAAATATATTTTTTTTAAATGTGTAATGAAACCAGCAACATTTCACAGCATTTCTAGAAAGATGTGAATACTGCTTCTCTGTTATGAAGAGGAGCAGTGGAGGCAAAGTAGCTCTGACTTGTCCAAGATTCCAAGATTGCAAAAGGAATCTGGTTAAGAGCCAGGACTAGTTCTATGTTTTCTAGCTCCTGCTTACATGGTAAGATCTCTCCGTTATGTCTCACACTTTCCAGCTTTCTGAAGTTTTTGACAATTTGAAATGGATATTAAAGGGACATAGGGTAAACTTTTTTTTCTGTCCTCAGAACCACATCATTTATTAACAGATGTCATCCTAATGTGTATACAACTTCCATGGCTTTGAGTGTTATTGTAAATGGTAAAAAGACTCTCTTTGGTTTGGTTTAAACTGGTGCCGCCTTCTGAAGTACAAGAGGTGTTTGTAGTTTTGTRTAATGTCTTAGTTTTAATAATATTATTTTAATATGAAAATGTTGGTGTTCCTTTAACTGTTTAAAAATAGCATATTCTGCTCTGATTTTTCAATATCAGAAAAAATCATTTAGATAATACAAGGTATAGGACCCCAACCCTCCCCCCCTCCCCATGAGTTATAGCAGTGCATTAAACTGCTGATACAGACACTAAAACTGTGAGTTTTCCCTTACTGGTTCATTTGAGGGCGTTGCTTTTTTTTCTTTTATGAAAAAGGTGGTGGTGCAATTTAAAGGCTGGTATATAGACCATGCCGAAAGTAGTAAAGTACGTTCTGGAGGCAATAGTGTAATGCTTTCTATCTGAAAGATCACAGCTAACTTACATAAACTGGTGGAAAAGTTTATGAAAGTTACTCTTCAACTTGCAAGTGATTGAAGTGATTTGGCTTCACTTTAAAAACAGCAGCCTAAAACTGAGCTGTCTGAGTATTATCATTACTCCAAAGCAGCATAATTACCATTAGGAGAGAATTGGTTCCTTTAAAGGAAAAAATAATGAAGGGAAAACTTCTTAAAATGAGTTTTATTACATTTTTCTTATAAAATTAGTCTTTCATTTTGTTGATTAATGCTTGAGTTTAAGATTTTG
>JAYKAV010003374.1:282892-297892 GCA_035582835.1 Phoebastria nigripes | reverse complement strand
GTCTAAAACAGGAAAAGCAATTCAAGGGTACGGCAATTCCAACACATGACTGAGTCTGTAAAGCCACAATGCTAAAGCTGCATCTTGTTTGCCTGTGGTGTCCTTTGGAGAAGGGGTGGGGGGGGAAAGTGTAAAACCTGCCCAAGTCAGAGAATGATGTAGAGTTAAGGAAAATGTTCTGTCCTTGCCCAGTTTTAACTTCTGCTGATGCTAATGGAAGTTGTTCACTTGCTGTTGAGATGATACTGAAGTATTAATTGAAGATTAACACCTAAATCTGTAATTACTTACTTTTAAATTTCTAATTTATTTGGCTTTTGTCTCTGTGAGGTATGCTGGTTTATTCCACAAATGAATATACATTATCCCAGGTCCTCTTTGAACAGTGTCACAGAATCACAGCATAATTGATGTGATTTAACATGTCAGGCTAGAAATTGACTTCATTGCCAAAACTGTATGGTGCAGTTGCATGAAATGTCATCTCTGCCAGTATATTGGGAAGATGTTGGGAACTGCTGAGAAGATGTTCAGGAATCTGTAGTTTGGGTCTACCTTTTGGCTAATGACAATATTAATCTCTCTATATTTCCACAAGCACAAGTTTCATTGTGCTAAGTACGTCTGACAAGTCATTTACATCTTTATATTAAACTGCTTTGCCTTTTCAAAACTAGAACTATCTATAATTCAGCCACTTCATTGAAAGCTGCACACAGGTGTTTGGTGCACTAAGGCACTAAAATAATTTATGTCTATTAGTCTGACCCTTCTTAACATTAAAACAAAACTATTTTTGTTGTTTTCTTCAAAAAGCTTTCAATATGATGAATCTCCAATAAAACCAAATGCAGCTTCTGATGATTTAAACTGATCTTTTTAAAGATAAATCAGATTCCATGGTTAGCACTGTAATCATCTTGTCATGCTTAGTGTGATTATTCACCTTTTAAAAGTAATAGCAAAGTTTTTCAGGTTCTGCAGTCTTCTGCAGGTTCCTGGAATGAAAGAACAGTATATATATCACATAAAACAGACTGCTGGATGAAGCTTTACATTTATGATTCCAAAACCCATAGGAAATTATATATTGACCTTATGTTTAATCCAAATGTACTTTAAAACAGAACAGGTCTTTCAAGACTTAAATGAATTTAGTTAAGGTTTCATTAGAAAATACTGGCAGTGTGTCCCTCAATTTGCTAGGTAAATAGTTGTGTCGTTATCTGCCATCTTGCTAATAAATAGTTCAGAGTAAGTTAGGTGTGTGCATTTGAGAGCTGCAACTGTGGAAGTATGCCCTGTATTTTCAATTTGAAGTGTATGTCTTAGTCTATATTGATCTGAATTTAACACCAAGTATTCAGTAAAGAAAATGATTTTTTAAAAATTACTTTGCAATTAAAAATCGCTCGTCTTGGGAGAAAGTAGAGGAAAAAGATTGTCACGATTTTTGTGCATCAAACTTTTACCTGCTCTTGCATTTGGGGGATATGTTGGCTACTATGAGTGCATTCATCTTAAATGGACTGGAATTTTATTTTTAAACTTCCTCCTTTGATTTGGACCGTGCTGAATTGAGAGAATTTCTGTAAAATTGGATACGTCCTGTTTTGTGTTAACAGAGCATAGGCAACAGCTGTAGTTAACATCTTATGAAATACAGTACTAATAAATACAATTAACATTATTTTAATGGACATTTTTATGTTGCAATGATCAGTGTAAGCTTTCATAGTGAAGTACAGTTAGTACATATGGTATTGCTACAGTACTCATTACATTTATTGCAATGGCTTTTGCTCTGTGTTTCAGCCATGCTTTTGTGCGGTGGACTGTTTCATAGAGGCATGCTGATAAAATATATGCTATGAACGCAGCAGATGATATTAGAACAAATAAGTGTGGAAGTTGGTTATAGCTGTCTGAAGGTCTCTTAGTTATGAAATACGTATCAGTGCTGGTCCCAAGGGTTTTTAGGATAACTGTGGCAAGAGAATATATGTTCAAAGGAGACTCTGTTCTGTACGAAGCTTTCCAAATCTGTTGATAGAAGCTCTGTCACATACAATGCTTCTTATTTTTACCATTCTCATTCCTCTAGTGCTCAAAGGTTGCAAACAAAAATAGGGTCCTGTTGCAGTAGGTACTCTGCAAATAAAGAAGGCAGGGGTATACAATCCAGCATAGTGCCTGAGCCACTCATATAGCAGTGCTTATAATATTAGTCTTGGAACGAGAAATAGTGGAGCGCTATCATCGCAGCAGTGCCCCTGGGCTAAATAGCAGTTCTGAGAAGTGGAGCCAATGAGCATGGGCACAGTAGGCTCACAGCCTTGGAGTTACTGCTTTTGAGGACAGAGCTTGTGTCTGTCTGGCATTGGGTGCTAGTGCAGGTGTATCCAAGTTTTGATTCAGAATTGCAGGAGAGTTGCTGATAAGGTTACCCCACCATACTCAGTAGTTTATTACTTCTGCATAGGTAGCTGTGCTGTCCATGAAGCAGWTATCAAACCTGTGCCAGACGTTTACTTTAGGTAAATCCAGCCCTGATTTGGGAATAAGAGCTGGTTATCTATATTTTTTCCAGTTGGTTGGCATGGAATGTCTCTCATCCTGGCTCCTACTGGGGTAGAAGGACTGGTTCTTTTTAATTACTGATATGCTTTGGGACCTAAAGCATTTCTTAAATTTTTACTGCTAGAAGACTGTACCTGTGGTAGAGTATAATACTGAAGACTGGGGCCACAATGGAGAAAGGGATATTAAAAATAGAAAAGTAATAGGATACTTTCTGTTGCACTTCTGTTGCTGATCAAAGAGAGCACTGAAAGGAGAGGGTAAAGCCAACAAATATCTTCACGTTTACTGCATTCCCTGGAATGTCATAACCTAGGGGAGAGGCGACTCCTGATTGACGGGCTGGATCTGGCTCCCCGAAAAACAGCTGACCTGTCTTACAGCTCAGTCCCTGACACCTGTGCAGGCCCTTTGCCTCAGCCCTCCTGGGCAGATGGCTTGGGGATTCTATTTCTGTAAGCCTAGCTGGCAACAGGACCTGTGCCCAGTGGAGGTGGCACGCTCACCCAGTTATGAGGACTGTGGCGGGAGAGTGGGGATGTGTAGGAATAAAGAGCTCACTTGGTTAAGAATCTCCCTGATGTGGAGAGCTGCCAGTGAGTAAAGTGGGTGCACAACGTGATCAGGTAACCCAGGGAGGTCAGTTCTTCATAAATGGAGGAGGCCATTAAATAGAGCAGGATCTCAGGGAGCTGGGACCAAAAATATGGAGAAAGAGGAGATAGAGGAAGGGGAAATGATGAGAGTTTAAAAGCAGGAAGCAGCCTGGAAAATGGCACTACTGGACATAGGAAAGGCTCTGAGGGAGTAAGACTGTAAGACTTGATGCAGAAGAAAGGGTCTTTCCAGAGATAGGCACTGGTGTCAGAAAAGGGAATGGCTGGAATAGAAAGAAGTGGGGTGGGAAAGGTGGTTTCCTGCAAGCACATTTTTCTTTCGGCTTCTGTGCAAGAAGTTTACTGCATTTTCCTTAGAGATCTCTGTTGGGCCAATCTATGTGATTATGGGAGTAAACTGACAGTGTCTCTCTAAAGCAGAGTAGAGCGAGATTAATCTCTTCTGTGGCTGTGTCCGGAAGACCCTCCATCTCCTCTCCCATCACATGAGGGGAAATATCTGTGAAAAGTATACTTCAGATTCTCCCTAATGGTGAGAGAGAGGATGGGTCTGAACAGCCCACTTTTTATGTAGTGTTGATTGATAGTCAAGTGTGGACAATGAAATGGTCAAGTCAGGTTCTAACAAGAGTGTCCCAGGCTTGGTGGCTTTGAAGCTGTTGTTTAATAAGGAAATGTCTTCTGGCTGGAAGGCTGCACACTAACCATTTGCATTTAAGATCGGAAGATATACTTCCTCTTGGAAATTGTACTTATACCATAAATATTATGGCAGAAACTGGTTTCTTGAATTTCATACTTTTGTTTCATGTGCTTTCTTTCACCTCTGATAGGCAGAGATCTTTCTAGTTCTCTCATATACCCCTGCTAGGCTTGATGATACCTTCTGTAGTCAATGTATATTGGTTTATAGCACTGCCAGGCCCAGCTCCTAGCTTTGGACTTGAGGCCCGTTTCCTGTGCCCTGTGTCTGCTCTCACAACCTGCCATTGCAGCTTGCTGCTATTTCCCACCTTGAAGATTAGAACAGGATTAGGAAATGAGGAGAAATGGGCGCTGGAAGTCAGGTGGACTAAGGAGAGCCCCGCAAGTTCCTGGCCATTCTCCCTGCTGCTCTGGGATTGGAAATTCTTTCATGTCTCAAGAGGGAGGGGAAAAAACCAACGCCTTGGCATCTTCTTGTAATACTTCCATATGTTTCATTCCCAGATGAGGTGAAAACTTTGAATTAGTTGTCTTTAGAAAGTTAGCCACACAAATATATGAAAAAATATGTGCAATATTTAGGAGAACCTACTGCAGAAATGTCTGCGAGTACACTTGTTTTCACATGCTTTTGTTATTTTCTGCTGTTCTGAGACTTTCTGTTGGGGAAGAAAGTCTGCTTTTTGTGTTGTTTTTAATGCTTCAGCAGTCTGGTGTTCCTGTGTCTGTTGGGATACTTGATCATGAAAGCAGACCTTCAGACAGACCAGTCCTCTACTCAGTTTACTCTATGGCACATGCAGCAAGTGCAACAGCATCGAAAATGTCCTTATTGTACGTGTGGTGTAGAGCTGATTTTATGCAAGTGTAGTAGCTATTAGATTGGGGGCTAAGGGTGTCTGGCAGCTTAGCCCGATACATGTACAGAAGTCTCATAGCTTAGCACCAAATGCAGTAAGCTGGTAGATGATGGCAAAAATTGTAGTCCACTGCCCAAAAGTAGCAGACCTGTCAACTCTACTAAGGATCAGTGCAAACGTGAAGCTCAACACCAGTGAAAATATAACTATTTTTTTCTTCGAAGTTATTTTGTTGAATAATCCTCTAAAAAAAATGTAGAAGAATCTGAATTGTAAAGTTTAGTCTTGTGTTGCTCACAGACTCGTTCAATGACAAGGATGTTCTCTGTAGATGACATTTGAGGATAGTAGGTGAATTATTTTGGTTTAGATTTCTCTTTTTAAAAAATGTATGTAACATTTTATTTGTAGAGCGTGTCAGGAAGAGCATGCAAACTGAAACAGTATCTTTACACTGCTAAATTATGCAGGTTAAAAGCTGAGATCAATTTATGTTTGTTTGAAAGTGCAGCAGCTGTGGTGGCCCTAAGCGTGTATTAGGTGAGATAGAGGTGTGATACTCAATGTTGCTGCAGAAGACATATTGTCAAAGGACTTGCTTTATGGATTGTGAATTCAACAGGCATGTGTATTATTACCAAAAAACCGCTGGGGTTATGTTGGCAGCTTTTTATCGTAAGGGATTGTAGCTGATCAGTATGGAGAACTGTGCAGTTTAGTCTGTGGCTTGTATATTTTTTGGTTTGATAAATTAGTTCTTGTCTGTGCACTTGCTGGTGTGAGAAGCACGGTTTGTACCAAACTTCACTAGTGAATGCCAGTCATAAGCTTTGAAATATTTTAGTGTTGCTTGTTGCTTAACCAACAAGCAAATGTGAACCACTTCTTCTTTTCTAGCATTTCTTCTTCCCACTCTATCACTGATGCAACTGCTCTCCCCAGTATTGAATAAACGGTCCCCTGTTAGAACAACTGACATCTGGAAGACTCTTCACAGTACTTCACATAGCAATGTTCTGACTCAGCCATTAGTTGTCAGAGCTCAAATCGGGGTCATCTCAAGAAATCTGTAATGCCTTTTACTTCTAGCAAGAGCTGGCCTGAAAATCTGCTTAATGTTGTCATTCAAAATTTACATGGTTTCATTAGGCTTATTAAAAGCAATGAAAAATGCAGCAGTACGTAACACTGATAAAGCCCTTTCACCTTGCTATTTCAAATCACGTTTATGGACGATGAATTTAGCTTCCCAGTAGCCCTGGGCAGAGGTATTATCTCCATTTTATGGACAAGAAAACTGAGTTAGATTCAATGACTTGTCCAAGGTCATACGTAAGACTGATAGTATTGGGGGAAAAAAATGTCCAGACTTCTGTCTTAATTACATGGTAATTTTTTTGAATAAACTCGCTGTCTTTAGAAAAGATGCATCTATTTCTTTGTCTTTAGGGTTTTAAAAATTTTCAGGATTAATTTTGCAAAAATTAATCAGTATTTTCCTCAGAAGCACGATTCTCACGACTGAGAATATTAAGAAGAATTCATATCCTTTTTTGTAGACTTCAGTTCACTGCTTCCTACAAAAACTTTGTTGTAGTCTGCTTTGGCTCTGTTGTTCTCTGCCTTTGTGAAATAAAGCTGCCCTCATTATTTAGCATTCTTACATTTGCATATGTACAAGAGGGAACAGCTGCTTTCTGCAGGGATTTTGTGTACTCATTCATATTCCCACAGTGGTGGCCTTGTTCTGAAGCACACTGCTACCCTGTGGAAAAGCAGAATAATACATGGACAATATAGAAATCAGTCTGTTATTAAACATTTGGAAGTACAGCCATAAAGGGAAAAATAAAACCACAGAGTTACATTTTAAAATCTGAAGCAACTGCCATGTAATGATGATCTATACAAATCTCTTCCTCTTAGAGCTGCTGGAAAGTTATGGGGGAAAAAATTCGGTTCAAAAGAACAGAAAACGAATTTGAAAAACAAATCTAATATTATCACTAAGAATGTTTTGTGTTTTTAAAAACAAAAAAAAAAAAGAAGAAAAAAATAGTAGTGCTTATTTCTCATTTGAAGGTGATCTTGGCCTAGGTAATAAATAGCCATGCCCATATACGTGGACAGGAAATTATATGCCTCTATATTGATATAAATTTGAGATTTCCAAGTATGATCCAGATGAGAGTTCAGTTCCCAAAGATTTGTGAATAGCTAGCCAGTCACAGGAGTTTGGCCCTTCCTTATTTTTTAACACTTTTACTGTATATTTTCTAATGCCTCAACTTAGATTTTAAAATTATTTAAAAATATATGAAAAATTAAATGACAAAAATAGATTAATTCTCTCCATAAACTGAAAGACTTAAAATCCCTAATCTGGGTTGGAGATAAAGAGAACTAAAGCTCTCTAGCCAGAGATGTGAGAACACATTAAGGGATATAATTTGTACACATTGTGTACAAATGCAACATCTTAGTGAGTTTTGAGAACTTTGCTTTTCATTTCTTTAGAAAAAAGCAAATACATTCACTTTGCATTTGTCTTTAAAATTTTGTAGCATCTTGAAGTGACTTTGAGGAAGAACTTTGGGTCCAAGTGTATGCAATTTTATCCCAAAGCGTTAAGACATGTAGATACATGAGATTGTGAAAACCTGTGCAGTTAGAATGGTAAGTGTAAGAATGTGATAGTCACAACTGGACCAACCATTTAGAATGATACAATACAAATATGATACTGAAGCATTTGCTTCCTTGCTGGAATTTTTTTCTTGCTATTTTGTCACCTTCTACTGTTGGACTTGTTTTAATAGTAGCAGATAGTATTAAAATATTTTCAAGAGGGAGGAAAGCACTTACAGAATTATTAATATTCTGCTTATGGATATCTGAAAAAAAATGGAAGGTCATAGTCTGACCTAGAGACCTTGGCAGTGTCCTTTAAACAAGCATTAATCATACGTAGTGCATCAAATCATCATGTGCAAGATAACATTAGTGACCTCTCCAACTGAGAATAACAAATGATTCTTAATTTTCCTTTCTGTACATGACAGTAGTGTTGACAACCTCTGTGTATTTTTTTGCTCTGTACCTAATCAACTGATCATTCTCAACACAAAATTTTCCTTGAAGTACATCTTTTCACTCCTATTTCTGCATGATAGGAACCTGTGTAGGGAACATGTAATGGATTAGTCATCATATATGCATGTTTATTTCTGTTGGGATGTCTAAAAGCAAAGTAGTTTCTGCATCTTTTATGCTGATAAAATGACATCCTGAACAAGGGGAATTGGATTATGTTGACTAGTTAAAATATATGAAATTTATAAAGCTGTGCTTCAAGATGTGGGTAAAAGTACACCATACAACAGCATTCTTGGGGAAAATGCATATTGCTCGAAACATTTTTTGATAATGTCTTTATTCATATGAAAAACCTAAAATAATCCATGCATCTTCTACATTACCTGTCTGAAAGTTTCTTAAAAGTCTTAAAGGGGGCATTACTAGTTGTAACTGGAATTGTGATGTGCCCAGAGATATGTCTTTATATGCAGTTAGAGAGTCAGAGTAAATATTTTAGAGCTAAACTGAAGACTTAATTGCCTGTCAGCTGCTGAAAAGGTCTTGTTAAACCAATTATAACCCTATAATGCCTTAGTCTTTATTCTGCAATGGCCAATGCTGCAGCTATGGGGTACTGGAGGAGTCAATGTGCGTTAAAGGGTTAACAGGCACCTTAGGCAATATTTTGTGACTGTTGCTGCCTTCACAGAAATTGCCTCAGGATTTCAACATTCTGGCCTGTCAGTCTTGCCATTGCTCCGCCACGTGCAGTCTGATCGATCCAGCTGGTTTCCTTCTTCTCCCATTTTTGCAGCCTGGCCTTAAGCACAAGCAGCGGCTGCTTGGCTGATCCCTGCAGAGACTTGCAACTTGTTGGCTATCCTGATACTCGTTCAGCCCTTCGCCATGGATTTGGAGGCAAAAGCAATGTGCCATCCTGTTGGCACCTTGGGGTGCTGCAGATCAGAAGTCTGGTCTTGCTTTGTCTTTCACTGGTGGTGCCAGTCTGGCTCCCCAGACGTTTTCCTGACCGAATTTCACTGAATGGCAGTGGGACAGAGTTGACACAAGTCTAATATATTTTAAGATTTTGTTGCAGCTGCAGACTTTCTCGGTGGCATTTGTTTACTCGTTTGTTCTTTTTGGCACTCGTGTCATTTGGAGACCAAATTAGCAGCCTCTGCCGCTAGTTGCTAAAACCGAATGGTTCATAGGAGAATGCATAAGAGTAGAGAAGGATATCAGATTAAATCTCAGAAGACTAAGCACTCTGAAGTACCATGTAACATCTTCTTAAAAAGTCATAATGGGTGGCTAAATAAACTCTGTGGGTTTTAGCTATGTTGCTGGAAGCTTTCAGGAAAACCCTCTGAATGGTGGTTTCAACCTCCATCCACTGGTCAGTCAAGACTAAGTACAGTTGGGCTTTTTCAACTAGTCAGCTAGTAAAATTGTCAGTAGGGTGAAGCAAAACCCTCTTATTTGATTGTATAGGCAATGTCTAGGATAGTCATCATGTTCACATCAGTTGCAATAGGTGTCTCTGTCATGCTTGCTCTTTTCATCGATTGCTTGGGGTATTGCAAATTGGAGATGATTAGATGCTCTTTCCATAATCCAACTAAATATTGAAGCTACATTTGAGCTGTAACATTAGTGCTTTGCTGAAGTCCCCTGTGAGAGTTTTGCCAGAGGTTTAAAATTCCTAAGCCAGATCCTATTCTGTATTACAGAAATCTTTTTAAAAAATATTTTATGCAACGGCTAACAGCTCAGTGAGCTTCGATTTATGAACATCTGAATAACAGAAGGAAGATTAATAAATCTGAGCCACTACGCAATTTATAATCCTTCACATACCTACAAAATGCCTTTTTTTCTAATAGGCTTAAATTCTAGTATGCTTTTTAACCAGTAAGATTCAGGTTTCATCCTTTTTTTATGACTTGCCTCAGGGGAAGATCTAGAATTTTAGTTCCAGAAAATTATTTCTACTCTGAATGTGAGTTTCTGATTGGCTAAAATTCTTCCAGAACTTGTAGAGAGAATGTTTCATGTACTGCACTGTACTGTGTTGTAGGATAACTGTGCCCTACATATCATCTTCTACTCAACCTGAAAAGGACACCACAAATGACACAGAAGTGAAGTTCAGTATTTGCCCCTGAGTCTGTCACCACAACTAGCTTCAGGTGGTTAGTCAAGTCCTTGATTTTCAGAAGGCTAGTTGCTTCTTAAGGTGGAAGAGAGAGTCAGAAGATTGGTGTATTTTTTTTTTTTCTTTTTTTCTTGAAATGTGCTGACTTGTTCTGTGCTGCAGCTCACCTCTTTCACCCTTCAAATGGTATTGTTCAACAGTGACACTTTTCTGTGTTTAATAACCAAATGATAAATTTTAGGTTGTTCCATATTGTAATATGTGTCTTCAGTCATGTTTTTTGGGTTTTAAGACTGACAAGATCTCAACGGTGAAACAAACAGAATGAATCTGTGTGCTGATTTTTGGGTTGTCCATCTGCTTAACAAGATTCTGTCTTGCTAATCTAAATCCCTCTGTTGGTCTTTGCTTTAATGGCCTTCAATGATGAAGTTCATCGTTGCCCCTTAAAGTTAGTGCTCCTACTATAGTAGGTTTTTTTTTTTTCCTGTGGATCTGTTCCAAATTATAAATCAAGCACATCAAGTTTGTGATGTATGCTGTGACTATAGCTGGTAACTAAGTCAGTGTTCTGTGCTCTGCCAGTTGTGTTTAAGTGCAGTCCTGAATCTAGGTTGCATCTCTAGAGCCAGCTGGATAATTTAGGCTCTGTAGCCTAGAAATTTAATGTGTCGGCCAAACCAGCATGTTTCAGTTTCTGTTCTGAGTATCAATTTCTCTGATTTCTCTCTTAATGCTTGTTTTCTTTTTTTAAACGAACAAACCAACCCCCACCTTCCTCTGCTTAGCGTTTTTTTTTTTTTTACACTGTCTTTCCATAGATCAAGAATTGTCATTATGAAAACTTAAGAATTAAGCAGTTGTGCTATTGTAACACTGAGATTTAATTCTGTATAGACATTAAAGTTGTTATGCCCTGGGCAGATAATACGGTATCATGCTTCTCTGAAATAAGTTACCAAAGAACCGTAAGAACTATGACATGATTAATCATGCAAATGAACTTTTTAAGGGTTTCTACTTTATTTGTCCTTAAACCTGAGTTCTTAGATTTGTACGTTTAAAAGTGTTTTCAGATTTACTCCTTTAAGTTGTCAGTTTAGTTACATAATCTAACTTTTGCTGTTGTATACAATGGCAAATTAAGCACAAATAGCTTCATAGATCTGAAAAATTAGTATGAATTTAGTGTGTAACTAAGAGTACTGTCTACACTAATTCTCCTCAGATGTTTAGAAAATTATGCTTTGATTAATATTTGCCTCTTGTAGGGGTAGAAGTCTCAAAATGGAGAAAAATCTTGAAGGACCACACCAATCTTTATTGTCAAATTGAGTTCAGAGCTACAGAGGTGTATGTAGATGTAACTAAATATTTTTGTCTCTGTTGTAATTAAACATTATTGTTTTTTCCTTTCTCACTAGATAGACTTCATGGTGATCTTTTTTCTTTTTGTATGATCTTAATTTAGTGCTACTGCTTCAGCTCATTTCTTTGAATAAAGGATGCTAATTTACTTGTATTTACACAGATGGCCATCTCATTTTTTCACTTAATATGCTACAACATATTCTTTGCTATTTTTCCTGTTTCTGTAGAAATTTCTTGCTCAAAAGAAATCTTTGTGTGACTTCATCATTGTAATAATTTTTAACCTTATTAATCAAAAAAAAAAAAGCCAGGAGGGTACCTTTTGGGGCCATAACATATGACAGTAGATGCTGCCTCCAAGAAATAATTAAATAGAAAAGTGATAATACGTGTGAGGGGATCTTTCTGAGACTATTTGTAAACTTTTGATTTCTAAATGTTGCCTTCAGGCTTGGTAAGAAAAGCTCAGTGTTTGTAAAGATTATCCTGACAGCAATATGCTGGGTCAATTGTCAAGACATGTTTAGCATGGGGGGATGTATTAATCTGCTATAGCTACCACTGTAAGTGGTTGGAATAAATAGAGGGCTCAAGCAGATGAAGAGGGATTAACTGTGTAAATTGAGCAAACTCTTCAATCACTAAACCAGTGATTTTACAAAGGATTAGTGTGCTTTTACAAATATTGATTACTGATTTGTTACTCGGAATGAAGATGATATAACTTGTGCAGTTGCTATGTAGTATGCTATGTGAAGTGTACATCATTCATATTAATGGGATTGTCATAGGCATTACGGAAACTGACAGATTTATTATAGCAGCGCCGTTAGCATTGTCATAGTTAAGGTTGTGTCAGCATTTCCATTAAAAGTCCCATTTTCTTTTTTTTGGTGTTCATAGATCAACTTGAAAATTTGCTCCATTGAAATTCGGCAATACCAGTTTATAGCTTTGACACAATTATTATTTTTGTGCGCTTTTGAAGAGAACTGAATCAACACATTTTAAATTAGAAGAAAATACTGTATATGATTTTTTAAAAATGTTTGCAGGTTTGAATTCTTTGTTTTTAGTGCAGCTTTTGAGTGATACTGTGTATGTTCAATAGTTTCATTAAGCCAGGTTTGTAGAGGAGTGTATGTGTGTTAACCAGTTGCTATAAAGTGAAAATAACCAAGGAATTTTTGTATAAATGAGCTCTTTTGCCTGTCTAAAGGCTTGTCTGGCTTTTTCTAGTGCTACTAGTTATCTGGTAAAGATTATTACATTTCTTACAAATCCTGTCCTACTTATGTCCACAGACCAAGTATTACCACTAAATACCGTCCACAGACCAAGCAACACTACTCCCTTAGCAGGTTCAGTTAATTCATACACCTTTAATGTTACAACTGGTTTAAGTTTCAACAGCGGTACATTCACCGGGTGGTTTGTCTTTCTAATCCTTAATTTAGATTTATGTGCAGAGGTAGGCTTAAGGAAAATTCAGGTGTTGTGTGAGAATCAAGGGACACAAGATGAGAGTTCAGTGAGTTTGGAAAAAAAGTCCCACTGACATTTATTCAGCTACTTCCTCATTGTAAAAGTCTTAAGTTTTAAAAAAATGCCCGTTTCTCTCAATGTGTTGTCTTCCTCCTCTTATACAGATATGCCACAAAACTCAATCACAGCTCTTCTCTTGATTCTCTTTTTCCCAAGTTGTGACCCCTGTTGGAGAATACGATGGTAACTCTGGTTTGTGAACTTCCAATCCCTTAACACTTTGGGATTTCCCATGGTAGATGCTGAAGATATGGAAACCTGTATGCATTTACCATAGGAAAAGACAAGCTGGCATTTAGTAGGTCAATCTAAGTGATTCTCTTTCACTTTTGGATTTCAATCCCATAGATGGTATCCAAATAAAAATAGTTGTTGCTAACTGCAAATAAAAAATATTATTTCAGATATTCCTACTTGATACTAAAACCAGTAAGAACTGCATAGAGTCATCTGAGAAAGATGGAAGTAAATTCTGTAGCTTGGTATCACTTAGAAAGGCCATGAAAAATTAAAGTGGACATTTCAAGTGACTAGATGTAACAAAATGGGACTTATGGGAGAATTGGAGCAGTTGATCTGATCTCTTCTCTCTTGTTCAGAGAAAAACAGCTTCTGCCATGGCTCTTCTGGCTTGCATCTTCAAGTGTATGATTTCTTCTGGAGACTTCCAATGGAGTGGAAAATATGAGTGTGGTCAATCAGAAAACTTGGAGTTGATTTTGGAAGGTGGTTCCCAGTACATTCTCAGTACTCCAACGTGAATGACCAGTGAAATTTAGATCTGGAAAGCTTTCAGGAAACAAAAGAGTGTTCTGCTGGCTTCTTGCAGTGTTTCCCTTGTTCTTTTAAGTTTGGTCCCATGCAATTACAGCAAAACAGGAGAATTTTTAATCTTTGTGGTAACAACCTCCTTGTGAGAGGAGGTTTGAAAACAGTGATATGTTTTTCCAACAATAAAACCTTTGGATGTTTATTACCTCTTTCAGAGTACTTAGAAATAAAGACACTGTGTTAACTTAAAGGTAAAATACTCCAAAGTGATCTTCTTATGGTCTTGCCCTGTAGATTGATTTTTGTAAGTGCAATGTCATTGTTGCAGGAGACTCTAATTCTACCAGAACTTCCTACTTCTACATGCTGAATGGTATTTGGTATGCATTTTGTGTACTGCAGTGGGAAAACTTGAAAGGCTCATGTGAGATTTTTTTTCTTTTGTTTTTATTTTAAAAAGGCTTGTGTTTACATGCAGACTGCAGTGTGAAGTCATACCTCCATCTTAATCCAAATTAGCTTTCGAATGCAGAGGAGCTTGGAGTGTGATAGTTCACTGATCACAGCTTTTTACTTAAATTATCAGTAGTAGAAGAAATATATCAAAAATGAGGCAATGAGGCAGAACATTCAAGCCATTTTGTGTTTGTAGGAATACATAAAATGTGGAAAATGAAAACTGTAGCTTTCGTGGACCTCTTGATTAAAATCTGCAAGTGCCACTTTTAAAGATGTAAGTCTGTTTTTAGCTGACTGTAGGAACTCTAATCTCATCCTTTATACAGATGAAAGATTTTTCAACTCCAACCAGTAATGTTAAAACTTTTTTTGATCAAGGATATGAGCTGTTGGAGCATTTAAAATGCTCGAAGTGTGTACGTATGTTTCCTTTCAGAAGCTTAGCAGGCCAAGCCTTTGGCCAGGAGTCAGAACAGTTGGAACTTTGCAGACTACACAGCTAATCCGAGAGGGCTGCCACTTGGCATAAGTGACTTCGTATATAAAACATCATACAATTTATGTTGGGGTTTTTCATTGGTGTTTCATTGGTGTTTTGTGGTAGTCTGAGAATTTCCTTGTTTCCCTGGATTTCTTTGGTATTGCTTATTGTATTTCCAGCGTGTTATGCTTCCGATGAGAGCAGTAGTTAAAATGTTCCCCTTTCCAAATATCCCTATCACAGATTGAAATACAAATTGGATGATTTTCCGGTTCAGCTATATTTGGCACGTCTTGAACTGTAGGGTGGTTTGTTTTTTGTTTGGTTTTTTTGTTTGTTTGTTTTTTTCCTGGTGGTTGTTGTTGTTGTTGTGGG